>JAFELO010000262.1:970972-982376 GCA_017140195.1 Eumaeus atala | reverse complement strand
AATGCAGATGCGTTTTTCTCATATCCTCCTCCCCTCCAATGGACCATCCGATACGAATCGCACGAAACAGCATGGCTAACACAGCGGTGTCATGTGTAGGAGAGGTATTTCCCCGGTCGTTCCCCGGGTAAACTCCGCTGCAATGCACCGTGGTACTAACTCTTAGTAGATGCTGTAATCTTCTTCAAATATTAAGTCAAATTAAATTCTACGCGAAATCCGTGGGAACATCAGGACTCCTACGAGCTATAATCTGGTGGTATTATCCGAAATAGACATAGATAATAACTCAGTCGTGTCCATACAGATCTTAGAATTAACTCACATATTCCTGTCATATCATATCAGACTGATTTGGCTACTATATAACACACTGCACATATTACTAAAGTATTTGAAAGTCAATATGAGATGTTTATGTCCGGCGAAGACGGCAAACCGAATGGTGGTAATCGTGTAGTAGGTAATTCTAGCAGACTGATGGATTGGGGATGTTTAAAAGTATAGATAAGACGTACACTCCCTAGAGCATCTGAATTCAATAAAATCATTACGGCCAAAGCCGTTATATATTATAAGACCATAATTTGGTGTCATTACAGATCAACTGCAACACTTGTAATAATGTTTTAGTGTTAACAGAAAAAAAAAAAATTTGTCTGTAAAAGTAAATAAGAAATATGTTTCAGCTGCAGCTCGCCAGACCGACACTCAAGCGCCGTCTCGAACTACCAAGTCTCAAGAGACATCAACTATGACCACAAATACCTCAACTGCTCCCAAAACAGTCACCGCATCTGTGGGAACGCATGGAACTAGCGTGAGTTTTCCATTGCTCATACTAATTAACATTCTTTTTACCGGGCTGTTGGTAGGTTTTCAACTACTACTACTGGGTCTGCTTCACAGGCTAGCCCGCGAGGGCTATGGGCACCGAGGCGAACCTCATAGCCCGGGTCGAGTCGCGAGAGGACTACCGTGCCCTCGGTAAAGGGGTCCGCATTATGCGGGTTTTTGCTTTCACGGCTAATGGGCTCAGTGTGGAGAAGGCCTGGTTTGGGCTTATGTGTTGTGTGGTGTGTTAGGTTTTCAATTTAAGAGTAAACTCCCAACTAGAATTTTGTAAACCTATAGAACAAGCAGTTTTTAGAAAAAAACGTACACAATGATTGATCATATACACATAATAGTCTCGATAAGATAGTTTCAATAAGTAAATAATTCGTAATGAATATTATTATTATTCATTACAAATTATTTACTTATTGAATATTTTTTGTCTATTCTATTCTATTAGAAGAACTCAATAAGCAAACAATATTATTTTACTACGTGTCGTCGTTAATTAGGAACGCATTTTTACCATCAATATTCTATTCCTTAGTACTACTTATCTCAATATATAAATAAATATTATACAATATATAATATAATATTTTGCTGTATAATTATAATTTATAATGTTGTATAATTTCAGACAAATGAAGAACAATCTGCTACTGGGACATCTTCTAATCAGCACGGACAAGATCATAAATCTGAAGGCGTGCAGGCGGGCGGTACACTCACCTCGTCTAAGTCGTCCTCCACATCCACAAGAAACAAGGATCACCTGCAGCATATGCCTAAGAGTGTGGACTATGGGGATGGAAATGAATCCGTAAGTACAAAGCCAGTAGTCTTCTTAAAGGATAAGAAATCATAGTTAGAAGACTAATATTGTACCGAACGTAGTCGAGAAAGTAAAGAATTTAGTCGAGTTTGGGTTTAATCAAAACCACTTATCATAATGGTTAACTTAAGTACATATCAGTACAATTTCTACAGCAAATATTTCTTATGTTATTGTACAGTTCTTTTTTGGAAACTTCAGCCCTGTTTACGGGGTTCTTTACGCGATGTGGCGTTACACGATAGTTTACATACTTTACGCAACCAATGGAACTCAAATAACGAACCTTTTCAAATAACGAAAAGGAGGAATCGAGCAAGCCTTTTGACGACTGCAGACGCCAATAGACATCCGTGTAGTTGGCATACAAATGCGTAGTCCTCCTTCACTGCAATAGGTCACCGGATACTCGCAAACACGCGACAGCATAGCTGTCAATTTACGCCGGTGTCATGTGTGACGTGAGCGACAGGTATCCGGTCGTGCCGGCCAAACTACTTGAGTTATTGCGTGGCCTATTCCGACTTTTATTTGAGTCGTTATGTCCTTTATGTTTAGACTGTCAAGACTTACCCATTCTTTAAATAGGAAATAAAAATGATATTGATAACACAATGACACTTTTCCGATTATGCTGTAATGCCGAAATTACAATATTTTTAATACTATTTAGTTTGGTGCTGTAATTAATTTAATTTGTTTCTTAACTCTTAGATGAGCTGTTGCTTTGATACAATCAAATATTTCAACCATTAATTATACTCGTATGATTAAAAAATCTATGACTCATTTTTCTCTACGACATAGTGAAACCTAATATCCAGCCTTCTATTTTTTTTATTGAATGGCAAACTAGATATCGGAACCCTCTTACAACTATCGACATCCATGAATATCTACATAATTACTATGCCGATGCGTAGCCCTCTTCCCGCCTACTATGGGTCACCGTCTACTCATAAACCGCTCTAAACGCTACACTGAAGATGTCACTTTACGACGGTAATATGATAACCTCTCTGGTCGTACCGGCCCAATTCCGTTGGTTAATAGGATGTAGTGACAAACACTATGTATGGCACTAACTCGTCTGATGCGGTATGCCACTACCTTTTCCTAAAAATGATTGAATAAATGCAATGATTAATATTGGTGATTATTTCCATTTTTAGTCACGTGAGTCTGATAGACATACAATGCACAATCACAATGTCATAAACAACAACACCTCAGGCTCGCGGCGCACAAAATCAAAGAGTACAGAAGATATGAATATGGGTAAGTGATTTTACTTGGAAGTTCTGATTATATATAAGTTTTTCATAACTGTGAATGTGATTTCACGCAAAAACTACTGAGCGAATTTCATTTCTATTGGGCACAGATATTGATTACAACTTGGAATAATATAAAAATGCTTTTTATTCCAATAATATGGAATGGGATGAATTTTACAGGGTTATTCAATTCAGAATTTGTCACATTAGTATAGTTTTGTGACGATTTTCAGTAAGACCTTTTATCACTTGCTTACAGCCACTGATATGAATCCAATGGACTGCGGATCCCATAGACCGCTATTGGTTCAAATGTGTCAATGCTCCAGAGTTTAAAGCGTGCGCGATAACGTAGCGACGGCTGAAAGCATTTTAGTCTTACCACATATATATATATATATGCATGCGCTACGTGTTTCATCATCACCATCGTCATCTTCATCATTGTCAGCCAGTGTGTCACTACTGGACATGAGGCCTCTTCCAATGAACGATTAAGAGCAATCTTAAGGTAGTACAAGAACAATAATGGAATCAATACAGTTTTCAATGAGGGTTAGTAAAAAATAGGGAACGAACTCCTATCTTTGCAGTTGTCCGAGACTCTCTGCAGCAACCCGTAGGACTCTTTTCTATATATAATTTTCCAAACCACAAATTGTTCTCAGATTGTTCTTCAATCCTAATATTCAATAGTTGAAGATTATAATGATTTCATATTTTCACATTAAATCTCAATTTAATAAAAGAAAAGGAAAAGAGGTCGAGCTCCTTTTATAAAATATACTTTCCTGGGCGGAAAAGAGCAAACTGTTTAATTGACATTTTCAAGAAATAGTTCCGTCCGCCTCGTAGAGAAAAGGAAAAAAAGAAAAAGGAAAATAGTGACATTTCTTCAACACAGAGAACACATTTAGTCTCACAGTCCAAGACGACATATATACTTTTCTATAAATGTTTAAGTAGCAAAAATGTAGCCACACACTCCAGAACCTTAGTGGCCCATTTGCAATCAGATCAGTGCTCACAACGAAGTAATTAACAGTTATTAAACTAAGTATAACCTTAATTCAAAAATTTTGATTTAAACATATAATATCTACACTTCACATTTTAGACTCGAGTACATTGAAGCGGATGCTCAAACCGATGCCGTCTACGGAGAGCCCTGTGACGTCACCGGAGATGGGCCGTCGTCGGTACGGCGGTACAGCACCCTGTCCGCCGAGCTGCGGCTCGCACGGTCACCGGCAACAACACGTACACCACGGACACTACGCGCACGTCGTCAATAACAACAGCCGACAGAGCTCACAGCGGTATCCATCCGGAAGGTAAGAAAATATCAATCAATCGATCATTTGTTTACATAACATAACAGCCACATTAGCGTCATTAATCACTCAGTCAATATGTTCGCCTGAGATAATAACAGCTGACGGTATCCGTCCGGCAGGTATGTAACATAATCTAAATATTCTTGTTAGTAATCTAAAAAGAGAGTTGTGGAAAGGGGCCTTTGCCCAGCACGGTAGGCTGTTAATAATAATAATAATATAAAAACATGTTCGTCGTCGGTGCCTCTACGACAAATGTACCATGGATAGACGATTACACGCACGTTGTCAATAAAACAGCCAAGAGTACTGGAGCCGAATCGAACAGTGACAACCGAATAGGCAGCTCTTACATAACAGTGCTAGGCTAGATCTCATAAACGAATTACTATCAACTACGAAATAAAAAAACATGGAATCTATTGGGGGACTAGCTTCTCCTGGCAAGCAAAATTTAGGAATAATAAACTAATATGAATTTATGCTTCCTTTTGAACTTTAGAAGACTATACTATAATTTTTATATGAGAACTAGTCAGACCTTAAGGTTTATATTTAATGATAAAAAAATGGATTATGTTCTAAGTTGATTTTAAATATTTTATGTTCTAATAAATAAATTTTGGGGCTGACTGAAGTTTAATTGGCAACTATTTAGAGCTCACTTATTTTGCCGTTAAAGTCAACAACCAAGCCATATGTGGAAGTTGGCTGTCATTTAACGTTTATATTTTTATGGGATAATATTGGTCTATGTAAGAGAAATAGCAAGCTACCAACCACGAAAAACAGACAATCCATGGCAACGACCACTCCGTCAGCAGTGTACGACCAGGAAGGAGAACGTTTGAGCCTTTACGGGGCCAATAGATTCAGAGTGTTTAAATATTGTTAGAACTGTGATCTGTCTGAGCGTTTGTGCACGCATCATGAAAAAGTCATTTTCCTACATTATAGGTTGCACCACTTTAATTACCAAGCGAATTTACCACTTTTATTTTGCCTCCTTTATATAATAGACTTAAAAGTGCTAAAATTGAAATAGTCATGACCTTTCTGCATTAACATTTCTCTCGCGGAAGGTAAACCTCCTATCAAATGATAAGTATTCGATTTGGTCTTTGGGTCTGTAGATTCGCACATTATCGCAAAACTACACGGGCCAAGTGCGAGTTGGATTTTCATATTTATGGTCAAAGTGACATTTGCGGGCCGTAGGCACTCATTTTGAACGAATTCTATACATACTATAAGAAGTCCCTAAAAGAAGCTGTAGTGATCGATTTCTTTAAAATTTACCAAACGGATTTTGAAGCTATTTTCGCCCATAGATGGACCCGAGGAAAGTTTTAGTCTAGCATTTACGGGCGAATATAACCTGGCCTATTGAAGGGGAGGAGAAGAAGAGTGTAGCGCATCTGCACAACAATAATTTGGATATATACGGGCGTCGGTAGTTTCGAAATGGATCCGTTTTTGTCGTTATTTTCTAGGTTTTCTATACAGACATAGAGGCAGACGGATCGACAAACGGATAACAAGTCAATCCTATAAGGATTCTGTTTATCCTTTTCAAATGCGGAAAGTGAAAGTTTTAGTATATCTGAAACAGTCACTTACACTCGACCAATTTATAATTAAAAGAAAACCGTTTCGTTCGTATACCGCTAACTTTAGCGGTATACGAACCCCAGTAACGAACAGTTACTATATAAATGTAATAATTACTTAACGCATTTTATTGCGGTTTACAACCATGGATAGAGCAATTCACGAGGAAGGTATATTAATGACAAGCGAAGCCGGGGAGGATCGCTAGTTACATACTATAAAACATTCATGTAATAAAGGCCCGTAAGTTCCAATTACGCCTAATTGGAGCTTGGTATGTTAGCTCTAGGTCCTTTCGAGAGTGGTACTCAAAAATCTATATGAAACAATTTCTCTAAGCTATTAGATATTTAATTATTAAGCATTTAAGATATTACATCATAACGCTATACATTTATAATTTGGTCATATGATACTTCTTACCATGATGCGCTATAAATTGCGCTTTTCAAAATCGTCTCACTATAGGGAATTTCCTATTCTCAAAATTTTTGTCACCGAAATTTTTACCTTGTATTTTAATCCTTCCTTTATAACACCTTTAATTTTACTAAAAAATACTCACAAAATAACGCTACATAACAATTTTATATTATTTCTCATCATACAGATGAAAAATAATGATTGCCTTGTCACCTATGATATGGGCGTTGGCAGTCGTCAATGGGATTGTTCGTTTGCCCCAATTAACCAGCACTTCGTCTTCCTAAAGGATTATGTCGATTCGCAGTGGGCGTACATTGTATCTATCTAGTATCTGTGTGTATTAGGTTTTAGTTTTTATTTTTCTAATGTTGGCAGTATACGATTAATTACTTTTGTCGTTTCTTATCGTTTGTTAAATTCAATCAAAAATAGCCCCGACACTTTCAAATATATGTACATATTTTCATGAAATGTACCTGAGATCAGTCTCGATTAGACCATCTTTCTAACAAAAAGATATTTATCCAAATTCGTTCCCTTAATTGGGCGCTATGATGCCGCATACCCCACACATGCACTGTGTGCGTTGGGTGTTAAAACGTTAAGAAAGGTGTAAATTAACGCAAATAAGTAGATGATTTGTAAATAAATTTACAAATAACAATAGAAAAAGATTTTATAAAAATTAAAATAATGTATGGTTTAGGAATCGTTTCTCATTAAAAAATATTTTATATGTATTAAAATTGTACAACACAAATGTAAGTGTAAAAAAATTTAGTAAAATTGTACAACATATACAATCTTAACAATTTTAATTACAGTATCTTAAGTACCCACTTGTAAGTTGTAACAATTTTTTGCAGCCGAGGAGTTGGTGTCGGCGCCGCACCGAGTGGGTACCCTGGTCGCGGGCTGTTCCTAGAGCTGGGCGGCGGTGAGAGGGACCTGTCTCCGCCATCAGACAATGTGATGTTCGACAATCAGTGCTACGCCACTACACCCTCGTCGTCCAATGGAAACTCTGATCAGGAACCCTGTCAGCGTCGAGATATTCGTCAGCATCACCATGTTGTGAGTAAATATTTTATTAATTTTCATTCATTTATGCGTGATTCTTATGAGCAACAGTACAAAAGGCACTGATTGCTGTTTCCGGTACCTGAATTTATGTTGTTGAAGTGAAGAGAATCCAAACTTGATCTAACGGATTACTATGACTGATCGCCGGGGGTTTAGGGCTAGATCCTCCCACAGATAAGACAAATGCATCCCGATATGACTTGTTATAGATAATTTCACTATTAAAATCAACTGGAGGTTCATCCATTGCTCGTTTGTCTCCGCATACAATAAAGACCTCCTTTTGCCAGCAAAAGCCGTGCCTGTCGCGTCAGGCATCCCAGTCCAGCGCCACTCCAGCTCCCGGCTCGCCCACCTCCCGCCTGCTGCTGGAGTACGAGATGCACCTCCGCAACACACTCGCCAAGGGTATGGACGCTGAGAGCTACAGCTTGCACACTTTCGAAGCGCTGTTAAGTCAGAGTATGGAAGATTTAGGTAATCATTCATGTTTTTGTTTGGCTAGTGTCTTGATGTGATTGCTTTTGTTATTCATCTCATTTTATTACATTGTTCGAAATTTCAAATGCCTTCTTTTTCTGATTTTCTATACGGATAGTTTACTATCTAGAGTCTTGACATAAATATATTGTACTGTACCTTCATAATTGTTTGTATAAATTGTGAAGGTACGTAAGTTTTTTAGAAAAAAAGCACTTGATATTGAAAGCAGAAACTATGGCTATTATTACTTTCAAGGAGAAATAATCTGGTTTAGATTTATTTGAGAAAATGATGTTACGTCGCGAGTGACAGAACCATAGTAGCTGTTCTTTTTGCTGTTTCTCTATTTAAAGTGTAGCAATAAAACTTATTTTACTGTTTAGAATACAATGACAATATGCCGACATCAAATCAACGAAGCCCGTACCCACCGCGAAGGAGTGAGTTTACTGTTATTTATTATTGATACTTAGAGCATAAGCAACCATAGGTCATTGGCAACCATTGCACAGTTAATTAATTACATATCCGTTTCAATTTAAGCCTCTAATTTAGAACTCTCGATGCCTAAGGGATTTGCAAAAATACACTTATTAATAAAGGGCTCTTCTATTTCCTTGTCACTTGAATAGATTTCTGCGAAAGGAACGTACCTCTACTACTTTAAATATTTATAGCATGGTTTTCAATTACTCGGTAGGACCTTTACATAAAAAATAAACTTGTAAAGATTCTTTAATTTATGCTGTAATCTCTTAACGTCTGCTCGTACGCCTTATCAGCTGCCTGTTTTAACGTTACATTATTTTTACTTAATTATGACAACGCTGGTAGCACGCCCTGGTCGCCCGTGAGGAACAGGAGCGAAATTATACACAAAAACTATTCTGGGGAATCTCTATCCATGGGTGAAAACAGTCTGAAAATCCGTTATGTACACATTACAAAATATTTAGACACTTATATACAAGAAGGAGATTGTGGTGAACTCAGTCACTCAGCAGGATGATAATAATGAACACCACGCTAATAATGTTTGATATCACGATCTTTTAACTTTGACCCATATGGAAGGAAGCCATAGTGATCGGCATACACAAACCGGGGAAACCCCGGGTGGAGCCCACTAGTTACCGGCCCATAAGTCTCATAGCTCGCTAGGTAAAATCTATGAAAGGATAATTCTCGCACGCCATAAAACCGTGATAAGAGAGAAAAACCTATTCATAGACGAGCAGTTCGTATTTCGCGACAGCGACAGCTGCCCACAACAAGTACACCGCCACACGGAGTACGTACTGTCGGGACTCAAAAGACAGGGCCGGCCACGCGGCACGGGCGCTGTCTTCTTTGACAGCAAAGGCGTTTGACAAGATTTGGCATCAAGGCCTCATCTTCAAACTATACCAGTTATGACTGCCTGACAGGCTGGTACTGATAGTAAACAGCTACCTAGCGAACAGGCAGTTCCGCTACAGAGTGGAGGGAGCCCTGTCCTCCACTCGTCCCCTCAGAGCCGGTTGTCCGCAAGAATCGGTTCTCTCACCCACCCTCTTCAAACAGTACACCAGCGATATACCGCGACACCCCAGCGTCCAGCTGGCGATGTTCGCGGATGACACCGCACTGTACATTAGATACCACCCCAACTACGGAGCCAAACTACTCCAAAAAGCCGTCACCGAACTCGGTGAAATTTTCTTAAAATGGAGAATAGAGATTAATGCGGAGAAGAGTAAGTCCATACTCTTCTCACTAAACCACCCCTCGCATAGACGAGGAAACATGCCTCCCATCCTGCTCTACGGTAACGAGATACCTAGAGCAGAGACGGTGAAATACTTGGGAGTGACTCTCGATAGGTCGACGAGCTTCAAGAATCACATAGATAACGTTCTGAAAAAGGAACGACATGTCCTTTTTAAACTTTACCCTCTCATAAACAAAAAGAGCAAAACGGCGTATAGACATAAGCTCACTTTGTATATTACATGCATTCGACCGATCTTGTCGTATTGCAGTGCAGCATTCGCGAACATATCCCCTACCCAAATAGGACGTTTGCAGAAAATGCAAAATAGATTCTTACGAATGGCTACTGGATGCCCGTGGCATTTCCGAAATATCGACCTTCATTGAGACTTTCAATTGACCTCGATAAAAGGACTCTTCAAAGAGCTGTCCCAAAAGTTCTTTGACGCCGGGAAAAGAGGGGGGTCTGTCCCCCTATCGTCTCCCTAAACCTGAAGACAAAAAGTCTTCGTAGTCAGTCGAACTGTTGAGGCTGGACTAGCGCCGCCAACCAGTATTAGGTCCCTCCAAAAAAAAACATTAATTTTCATCTTCATTCATAACAGTATTCATTAACCGTCCAACATCATTAATTAATTAAATTCATCATTTGTATAAATTTAACGTAAATTATTCGTGAGTGGCAACAGCGAGTAAGTGAGGTGGCGACACCCCCACAAGATAAATGCATTATGATTGTTTGAACGATGTGGTACAAACTGGCCTTCACTGTCAGGGCACAAACAGTCCCGATTCCTCTACTCCCTTGCAGGGTTATGAGAAGACCATCGTAGTGTGCAGTGCATTTTCTAATGAGACCAATTTTATGAAAGGACCGGCATCCCAATGCTCTGGCGGCGGTAGCCGGTCTTCCACACTGCCGCTGCCTCACCGCCTGGGCGTCGAGAGACAGCACAGCGCACGCTCCGACCGTGACGGATACTATAGGTACTGTTTTATAAAAATATTGACATAATATAGCCTAAGCTATAACTATGGACAATGGTGCATCCATTGTCCAAAATATTGACAAAAAATACCACGCCATAAAAAACATAAGAGAAAAGTGTTAATTGATCGTGATATTTCATTTAAAAGGAAATCTTATTAAATAAAATATCACTACCCAGGTTGATTAAGCCCCGACAAATTTTACATAGATAAATCTTATCTATGTAAAATTTGTTTCAAGATGACCATTTATTATACCAAGATTTTATCCTTTGACAGCCAAGAATATTAGCAATTATTTCTATTCCCGTGCTACTTACATCAAACTTGGACCTCCTACGCCCTACAATAGGGATCTCCGATGAACTGTTATAGCAAATACAATAGCATCGCCGCCAGTAGTAGGCCCCTCCGAAGAATACTTTGGAATCGTCACCCTTCCTGGTTGCTATCAAGCAACAATTTATTTGCTAACGCGAACTGCAATGTTCCTTTAATCGTTCGTTCTGCTACTATAAATCAAAACAAACAGGAGTCCAAATTTACAAAACTTATAAATACAATAAAAAAAATCAATAACTAAGCCATTAAATTAATAGTAATAATCTTCTGTACTTATATCACTTTAGGAAGAGATAGTGTCATGCTGCAGAGGAGGAGGTAAAACCATGCATAGTGCATGACACTACATCCTCCGCCGGCACGACCGGGGACACGCCGTAAAGTGACATCTTCAGTTTCGCGTTTCATCGGCAACGCATCGGCATAGTAAT
>JAFELO010000262.1:958427-970861 GCA_017140195.1 Eumaeus atala | reverse complement strand
GACTTGGAAAAATACTTTTGTGTTGAATAGTCCATTTATTGAGGAAAAGCTATAGACTATAATGAGGCTACAACTAGCAGGACTAGAGTTACGCGATTAACAAAACAGGGTAACATTACATATTATAAAATTAAAATACGGGTTTTTACATCCTCAGGGTCATACCAACCATTTCTAATCATCCTTTCTTAACGCTCACTTACATCATGAAAGGTACTTCTGTACCAAATCTTAACTCTCCAGGTACAGTAGTTTCGTATGTGCATTGTTCGTCAGTCAGTCACTTAATCATTATCTCAGTAACGCATTTTTTATTGTTTTATATACTGGATATTCTTCGCTTGTCTTCTAACAATCATATAGTTATACCACCGTCTATTCATATGAAATGATCTTGTTACATATTTGCTCCGGGTGCAGTAGGATATCATGAAGGGGCGGGCCTATTCCAGGTGAGGAGGAACGGACGTCAACGCATTTGCATGAAGAATATGCGAATGTTTATAGGTCATCGGTATCCATTAAGCCGCTCCGACTTCTCGTGTCTATAATATAGAAAAAGAAGAAAATAACTAGAAAATAGTCTCCGCTCTTCATAGCTGTTAAAATACGATGTAATTTTTAACATTTTTTGATATATACATAAAAAGCGAGCATGAGATGACTACCGACGCCTATGGACATTTGAATAATTCTTATGCAAATGTGTTACCACTTCAATAGACCTCCATAAATTCAAAAACCATTCTTATACCGTTTACCGGTCATATACCGTTCACCTCTGGTCTGAAGTAATATGGACCGCTGATACCTATGGAAACAAATCAAAAATATGGAGAAATACTTGAAGTTGGCAACGCCGCCGCATGTTCCCAAAATACCTAATTTGAACGTTATCGCGCATGCCTCAAAATTTCGAGCATTACCATATTTGTACATTGAACTGTCAGAACATTAGATAATTTAGGGTTTTGGGAACAAAGGTACTACTAATATCTAATGTCTATTCAAATGGTTACAATGGTTGTCTATCGGTTCAGCAATCCATTAGATTCATATCAATGCTAGTCACATAGGAAGCCATGTGGGACTGCGGCGTAAGAGGCTTAACCATGTCATTAATTACGTCTACACACGTATACTAAGTTGTCTATACTGTAACGTACACGTTAATAGTGACCGGTCTTCACCTGGCTGCCGGCTCCTTTTTTTGGCAGCTGAAACCATTGCAATCCTGTAATGTCTCCGCTTTCATTGAGGAGAGAAACTGGAAACATTTCCAACTCCTACTTTATTCTAATTAAATTCGTTGCGGGTTCGAAGGCAGTTTTTGGCGTTCCCTCGGGCTCCTTGCGATCATATCAAAGGATCATAAGTGGTGGTCTCTTGCGATCCTGGACAGGTGAGAGGAGTGGCAGCGCTTGGAACGTGTGGTAGGCCATTGTGGTTTAAAAAAAAATTTAATTAAAAAAATACTGTGACGTAATAAATTATTTACCACTAGGAGGACAAACGAGCAGTTGAAGTCTTTTAACTACTACCACATTATTGCACATGCAGATGTGTTGTTCTCTTTTAATCCTACTCTCCAATGGACCACACTCACAAACCGCACGAAGCGAGATGGCATACCGCCTCCCTAACCAAGTCGTCAGTACATCACTATCATTATTTCATCATAATTATCAGCCCTTATCGGTCCGCTGCTAGATATAGGCATCTTTCAATGAACGCCAAGGCTACCAATCGCCCGCTACTCGCGCCCATCCCGGCTACTGCACGGAAATCGTCTTCCCACCTGTGAACTGTTTACCAACACTTCGTTTTCGTAAACGCGGCCGCCACTCCAGGACCTAAGTGACTGATCAGTATATATATGATAATATCAATTTCATGTAACAGTAGCTACTGCACACTACACGTGATATACGTCGATACAACGTTAGTCACAAGCGGATAGGCAAAGCAAAAAGACGGTCATTCGGATCAGTGAATTTTCCTTTAATCTAAGTTGTGAATACGCCGTGCGAGTATGTCTATAATTATAACTATTAAGTGGATCAGTTTCTGTGTCACTGAAATAGACGTTGAAAATTAAAATAGTGCAGTATCTATTGTTTCCATGAATATTCTGGTATTGTTAACATGTAGTTGTGCCAGAGACACTACTCCAATTGCAATTGAGTCACCTGTAAAAATAATTCTATCCCTGTTTTTTTCTAGACGTAAAATATCAAAAAAATCTTCAAAGTTTTTTTAAATCAAAGCAGTCTTTGTGTGTAATAATAAAAGAAACATATACACGGAGTTTCAGCGTTTTAACATCGGTAGAATCGATAAAAGCAGTATTTAATCTGTCAAAACAATTACACAGAGTAGATATTTATATATAATTTTTTATTCATTTTATAAGTCCCAATATTGTTTTTGGAATAAAATGTACTTACAACATCGCAAAGTCACTGAATTAAACATATTGATGTCCTAAGTTCACGCGAATATAACTCATTACAGTAAAACTAATTTTTCGGATTTTATATTTCTAAATAAATTTAATTATTTAACTAACCCTACATTTCAGGTGATTTACAGCAACTGTGGTCACGGGTTGACTAAGATGACAGATGTCCTGGTGTTATAAATTATTAAAGTACCCGAAAAATTATAATTTTTAGTTGTTCTGATAAACGCAAACAGTACTTATTATATCTTGCCGTCTTGAGGTATGCTTAGTTTTTGATTTGATTATGTATACCAGTGCAAAGGGAAGACCCAGCCATCCTCCCAATCAAAATTTGGGTGTTTTTTTTTATTTGAGCAGCATCTCGGATCATCCTTGGAAGGAATTGGTGTTCACTAGTGAGGATTTGCGCTTTATCAAATATAATGTAATGGCCGGGGCCAACTTTACCATGCTCACAGACCCCAGAAATCTCCGGTCTGTGTCCGGTGCATGCTGAAATTGTTCTGTAAAAGTCTACCCGCGACCATGGTTGCTGTAAAGGTTCTGAAGCGTCGGGTTAGTTAAATAATTAAATAAACTGCGATCAAATCCGTAAAAGTTTTATTGTAATTAATTAAACGTATTATAAGTCAATATATGTGGAATTAACCAGTTACCACCCTTCCGGTAGTGTAGCCCTGCTCTGAGGATCGTAAGATAATTGATATAAGATCATAGTTTACCAGGTAATAATCTTCCATGCAAAAGGAAAACAGACAGCCTTCTAATATACAAAAACATGCCGCCGAAAGCCGGCAGTAATGAGAAAATTATTAAAACAAGATTTTGGTTACATTACAATTTTTTAATTGAAAATTCTAATATTCTGTCTTAGCGATCGGAATGAGTTGATGAGGGAGCGCGAGCGAGACCGGGAGCGAGAGAGGGGCTACCTCAGCGATCACAACTCCAGGTACCTTCTATTGTATGCTATTTTTAATTAACTTCAAAGAGGTTTCTCCGTTTATACATTTTAATATTGAACATTTTAATTTATGACTGCTAATAATTTGTCACGTTGCTGTTTATAATGTTGGTATTATATTTAGAAATCGATCGCTTGTTTATTGGGAGGTTTTTATGTATTATATATAATTTTATAATCTTTGTTCGTTTATTTAAAAAACATAATGTAGTAGATATGTTAAACCTTTCGAGTGAGAGGTTCTATTGGACTCATGTCTAGATATTTGGGGATGGGAACTGACTGGTAGTCCATCAGCTGTAGAGGATTTTCAAACCCAACCAACAGCTTTAAATATCTAATTTTTTATAATACACAGTTGGCATCTTGATGAAATTCTGAAAGAGGATCTATATGAAATTCTTATTAGGCGTTCTAAGCTCTGATAAAGAATAACATAACTAGAGATTCGCTATTAACGCTTGATAATATAGTCCTAATAATAATAATAATATATGTGTACTGATCACACCAGGTTAGACTTGGAGTAAGGACTTGTGTTACAGGCAACTTGTTAAAACAACTGGGCCGCAGAAATATACCTAATATTTTTATAAATTTAAGAAATTTTATATATTTAAGATTTTCATTATAGAAATACACGTTATACATAGTTCGCCTAGGTCATGGATGTATAACCCGCAAAATTGTGGCGTAACACGCGGACTAACCGCCACGTTACCAACTGAGCCAGCTGGAGTCAGTATCTATTTTTTGATAAATATTTTGTTATATACAGGGACCGCGTCAGGGACCGTGATCAAGGCTACCTCAGCGATCACCAATCGAGGTAAGTTATGGCTTATTCATTTGATATGGATGTATATTTAACTGTACTCTATTGGTGCACGTGTGATTTAAATTTTTGCAACTTTTCGAAGACTCCATTTATATTACTTGTTATAACCCGATTGCTCATAATAATAATAAATCAAATTATTTTAGACCACTAATAATAATAAATCCACACACAGGTTAGTAACAATCATCATCGTTATCAGCCCTTATGCATCCACTGGTGGATATAGGCCCCTTTCATTGAACGCCAAGGCAAGGAAGGTCCGGGATGGATGCGAGTAGCAGGAGATCTGGTACTCGCATACATCCCAGACCAGCTACTGCACGGATACCTTCTTCCCACCCGTCCCTTCGCACGGTCGACCAACACTGGCGAGTAAAATATACCTGGAAAGATCGTTTGCCATTGGTGTTTAAAACATAAACCCGTACTAAAAAATAATTTTAGTAAGAGGTAGCCATGTTTCACTGCGACGGAATTGAGCAGTACCGGGTAGGTACGTCTCGCTCTACCCTCGGTGTCGCGTTTATTGCGGTGTGTGTAGTCATTTGAGGGTAGGAGGAAAGGAGGGTAACGCATCGGCATAGTAATTATGTGGATGTTCATGGGCTTCGGTAGTCGTAAAAAGGCTTATTTCGTTTTCTCTCCTCCCCTGCTAGACTAATTGTTTTTTTCTGCAACATCAAGGGGTTGCACTCCAATCTCAAGACTGTCCACCACCACCTTGAGACAACACAGCCGGTTTCATTCTTTCTGACGGAAACGCAGATGCTTTCTCCGATTGTTTTATCTGACCTTACCGACCCAGTGTATAAATTAGAACCCCACCAAGGTTCAAGCCTTGTCGTGGCGGTGGGGCTCAGTAGCCTGGGGCGAAGTCAGGAGAAGCCAATTGAACCGAGGGGGATCTTTGAGGGGGACCTCTTATAGGAAGAGGGGGCTTAAAGATCAGGAGGAGGACTCGCTCTCGGTACCTCCCTTATAAGAACAGGGGACCTAAAAGCAAAAGGAGGTTGCGCTTTTGCGCACGGGGCAAGGGGCGAGGATGGGAAACTCACCCCATTGCAGTGTCCCAAATTCAGTGGGGTTGCGCTGTAGTACTGGTCAACCCCATCTGTGGAGGTGGAGTTGGCCCCTAAGGGGGTTGACTAGCCGTCGAGGTGCCCTGATGATTGTTGTTCCGGGGCACCTCACCAAGGGCGAAACTGATGGCACCCGCGGTGGTGTTTATGGGTATTTGGAACTATCATGTGCCGCGAGTCCCACACACCACTGGACCCCACCCAGGGTCGGTGAAAGCGCGTAAATGCGTTTCCCCGCGTCAACAAAGAAAAGGGTATAAATTAGAACAATTATATATATCACGAGCTTGAGTGTGTGTTTTTATTGGAGAATATTTTTTACTTTGCTGGCGCCGTCTCTTCAACCTTGAAGACAAGGAGCTATATATCTTTTGGTTGTGTGTAGATTGCGATGACCACCCGGCGTCTATCCGTGCCCGTACAGATCCCATAACAGAAATACCGTACGAAACCGACCCCTTGAGCATTGGCATTGGGTAGACATGGCTACAGATTCTTTGCTGAAACAGATTCCAACTTCAGAGATCGTGATACTTGTGCTTGGTAATTTTAACGCCCATCACGCCAATTGGCTTTCTTCACGTACTACCGATCATGCAGGAAGATCTTTTCATGGCTTTGTTTTGGCATATGATTTGACAATCTCTGCGGTACCAATCGGGGGCAATTCGAAACCTTGGTTTGGACGCTCCTGTAAGTTAGCACTTCACTATGAATTGGAGTGTTACACTTGGTGCACAGCCTTAATGCACTTCGTACATAAAAAAATGTAACCACTCCGACTCATCCAACTACCGACCTATTGCAGTAACCCCCTTGTTTTCCAAAATTATGGAATCCATTATCAACTGCCAGCTCTAGTGATACTCTAAGTATCAAAAAAATTATTACCTTTTAATAATTATAATTTATTAAATTATCTGGTGATCTTCCAACTTACTTAACGCACCGATGGGTGGAGGCGGTTGTATCCCAGTGATCCCTTGGACACAACTGCTTCCACCCATCTTTGGCGGTTAGTCTGGATATAGCAGAGGCCTTTGATTGGGTTTGGCACAAATCGATTCTTTCAAGGCTTTATTCACACGGACCTCCCGGGAAATTATGCGATTGAATGAACCTTCCTGACAAATCGTAGAATCAAGGTTGTGGTTGACGGAGCATTTTCTGTCCTTGAATTTTTCAACGCTGGTCTTCCCCAAAGCTGTATTCTGTCTCCAATACTGTTTCTTCTGCATATCAATGATATTCTGCAAAGTAGCGGCCTTGATTGTTACTCAGATCGTAGTACTGGGGATTCTTTGTACACTGGCCGTGCCAATATTTCCCGAAATCACGTCAACGAGTACCGGAACAAGCTTTTGTCTGAAGTGAAGGATTTGTTATTCAGTCTCAGAAGGGGACCGACTAAATTTAGTCAAATGTAACCCCCATAAGACACAAGATTGCGTGTTTACCGCTAAAAAGTCACCCTTCGTAGCATTTACTCCTTTTCAAAACGCCTACCTTCTGACTTCAGCTAGTAAAGGAATACTTGGTATTGACATATCGAGTAACGTTCAGTTCCGCGGTCATTTGGAAACGAAAGCTAAATTAAGTTATTTAAGTAGCTGGATGCGTCCAATCGGGCGAAGCAGGACTCCAACCCAGCACATCGTCTGCAACTTTACAATGCTCCCACATGTGGACAGGGGCCCCGCAATGTCTGCTCGTTTTATTTGACCGTATACAACGTAGAGCGACTCGATTCGTTGACGACCAAGTTATTTCCGGACAGCTCGATTCTTTGGTCCTACGAAGAGATGTCTGTTTATTGTTCGTTTTTTACCGTATTTTATATGAAAAGTGTTCCTAGGAATTGTTCGGCTTAATACCAGCAGCCGAATTCCATCTACGGATATCGTGACAGAACTCTAAGTTCCACGCCCATCACCTCGATGTCCGTAAATCTACAACAGTGCGGTTTAAACGCCACTTCTTGCCGCGTACAACTTTACTGTGAACCAGCTGCCTCTCAATGTTTATTATTTTTACTATTATAGCGGGACAAATGAGCAGCTGGAACCTTTTGATATCTACCAACGCCTATAAGCATCAACCCTATCCCCTCCAATGGGCCACCGTCCACTCACAAACAACACAAAGGTGTCACTTTATAATGCGATCAAGTGAGCCAGAGGAACCTTCCCGGTCGTGCCATCCCAACTCCGCTGCAATACAACCTGGCACAAGCTCTTTCTAAATATGCTTTGCAGATGAATCGGACCGGCTCGATCAGGACAACATCTCTCGCTAATGTAACATCGTCGTAAAGTAACTGGCACGCCTGTTGCGCTTTGTGAGTTTCTGTTGTTTCATGGGGAAAAATGGGGAATAAATCATTCGCCTGCAATCTATATAACCTATATGCGGATATCTCTGGGTGTCGGTAGCCATTTGTTAGCTACAACTGCTCGTGGGTCCTCTTATACTTTTTCATTAGTAGCGCGGATCATTTTTTGAACGAGATGTGAAGAAAATAAAGTAGATTCTTTTTTCATGTGACATACGTATTTTTAGTTATTCTTAATTAGAATTGCTCATGGTTATGATAAGAAAAACAGAGTCAGTAAGTATCCACACGACCCATTAATATATTTTGTGATGAGGGAGTGGCGGAGCAATATGTTAACATAATAATAAGATATTTGGACTTATCATACCACATCTACACAGCCTGATCCTGTGGTAATTCCGTAAGGACTTGTGTTACAGGTACTGACCAAAAGAAATATATTTAATATTTTATTATATAGATACAGATTATATATAACTGCCACGTGATCTATGGCTTGGATCCTGTTTGTGTAAACACTTGTGGACCATAATATGTCCCGCGCAGTTGGCTCTTTCAATAGAGATGGCCGCTGTAGCTGAAATTCAGCTAGGGCGACATATATAGACATCCAGAGACATCTATGACCTAGGCGGGATCTGAACCCGAGACTACTGGCGTAACGCGCGAAATTTCCAAATGAGCCAGCCCGTCGTCAACATTTACAGTCACTCATATTGCGAATCCGTTGACCGGTGGCCGAATAATCAACACTGTATAGAATGCGAGCAGCGCGAATATTTGCGCCAGCGGCTTGAGAAAAGCGCTACATTTATGCGCTGCACACTTGCACACACTCATCAGACGAGTGTAAAACGAATGTCAGAAGTATGCCGGTGGCCCATTGGAGGGGAGGTGGAGAGGAGGGCAATGCATCGATATAATTATGCTGATGGTCATGGGCGTCAGTAGTCGTTGAAAGGTTCAGATTGCACGTTTGTCCCCCTATACTATATAAAATGTCACAAAAAGGCCTCGCTAACTGATTACGATTACTCGCATTTAACCTAGACCGATACATACTGCGATGAAACTCATCGTAGTATCTTGCGGAAGTTGAGCCAGTTGAACCCAATGAGGACCAACAGAGAATAATATTATTTAAGAAAAACGTGCTATTTATCTAATATACGCGTACTACCAACTTAACCCAAAACGCAACCGAAGTGGAATGTTACGAGTACGAATATTTCACTTCGGTAGAGTTTCGGATACAGTTTAAAATGTGATTCTTATTAATTTTCTCAATTTTTATTAAATTTCTCAATTTGTTTATTGATTAATTCTACTGCAGTCATAGATATAAACGACTTTTTATTGATTGTCCAATTTAGAAGAGAACCGTTAAAGGTATTAAGTAGAATTCTTCATAAAATAGAAAGTTAATGTACAGGGCCAATTAATATTACTATATTAACTGCTAAAATGTAAATAATCTTAGTTTGTGTTCAAAAAAAGGACTTAATCCTCGTCTGTTATTTGATAATGGCAAATATAGTGAGCTAGATAGAATTGACACAAATAAATCACAACTAACTAGGTTACTATCTAAATTATGGCTTAATAGTGTGAAAGAATATAATTTTACATCACATCGGTTTCTATGCATTATTTCAGTAAGTAGTGTCATACTTGTCTAGTGTCATCGAGGCCCTTTGCTCTTTATTATAGGTAAACACTGACGACCGCCAGGCGCAGTGGAAATATAGCTCGGATGATCGCACATGTTGAATCAAAGGTCGCGGGTTCGAATCCCGCCCAGGTCATTGATGTTTATGTATTATATGCGTTTCTGTAATGAAAGTCTTAATTATGTCTTCATCTGTGTGACGTCATAAAGACATTTCAACCTACCTGTGAGATTTTTTTTATTATGTAATCCTAATGCACACACCACACTATTAGACCAAGACTAGCTAAACGATTTATTTGCGTTTTGTTTATTATTCAAATTATCTTGTCTACTTACTATCTTTGTCATTATCACAAGGTGAAGGAGTATGCTATATGTGCAGAGTAGCACTTACGCTGTGATTTTCTTATTTTGCGTATAGGGTGACGAACTAGCAATCGGAGCCTTTCGAAGACTGTCCACGCCACTATTTTTGGGTCATCCAAAACATCCGCAAAAACGCGAATTTCTTTCCATTCTTGATGTCTCGTCTCAATGTTCTTTATTACAGAAGAAAACTTTATCTGTATCTAGTCAAAGATTCCATCTAAAATCACGCAAAAAATCGCGTGTTATCGAAAAATCTATAAGTCGTTAGTCGGATGAGCATAATGTGGTTTTTTAGTCTGAAGAGATTAAAAATTCACATTATGAATTAAAGAAAATATTAATGTTTATACAAGTTATGGCTAAGGTTGCTTAAATATACTGAACAATATTATTCCTTCGGCAATAATTATACAGAGAGTGAATTATCATAAAATGTAAATGAGGCAGATGTTAATAAAGGTGCTTTGTAATAATTAGCCGTTAGGGCTGCGATAAGTTAAGATTAGTAGAATAAAGCATTTTTTTTTCTTTTCTGTGGGAAACACATTTACGCACTGCCAGCGGTCCTGGGTGGGATCCGACTCTCGGTTGAACCGAATAATCACTAAAACCCCGCGGGTGTCATCGGCCACCAAAACTTAGGTGCCCCGGACGTGGTTAGGTGCAACTTACCAGTCCCTCAGATGGGACCGGACTCCTCCAAAAGAGAGAAATATAGCATAAAAATTTGCTGTCGTATATAATTTCTTGGCCGTATGAAACCTCGGATGGATCGGCTATAATCTAAATGAAGATTAATGTAAGCCGTAGATACTGAGTTATGTCTGCAGTCGGAAAACGCTACTGAAATACATCAAGAAAAAAATCCGTTTGGGAAGGAGAAATACAATCTTGGTTACAATATAAGGATTAGTATAATGATGTGACTGTTGTTAATATGTTATAATCTGTCGCTATAATCTTTTAGTGCAAGCGTGGAGTTAATTTGATATTTTTATCATTTTTCTGTGCAAAGACGCCGTAAGGGACATGAAGTAAAATTTATCTGAAATAGATTTTTTTATATCTTAGTAGCAATTTTTAATAATTCCAGAATTGTTATAAATTCATATCTGGATGAAAAAGAATATGCAGTTACGTGGTTATCATAAAATATACAGATAACTGAACAGAACTGACTCTGTTGACTCGTCAGGCCATCTCTCGCAAATTGAAAACACGCCGGCGATGGCAAGAGACTGCCTTCTCACATAGCAACAGTGTGAAATTACGGTTATGTTCACGCAGTTTGTAGGAGTTTCGATTTCACATCTCTTATAATAACAGCGACTATCATGTAAAAGCCGGCATTTCTCGCTATTGTTATATCAGGGCGTCCGAAAGTTGTGCCGATTATAGACGGGAAGCCAGCCTGGCGGAATATTTTTTTTTAAAGAACAACCATTTGAGAAAAAACAAAGGCATCTATAAACCGTACTTATCGTTGGTAAAAGAACGATGAATCAAAAAAAAAAGTATAATTTTTATATTGAGTGTATTATGATTGACGAAAAAGACTCAGTCGATTCGGGTTGAGACATTAGAATCTGCGTAGAGTTTTCATCGATGTGTCGGTCATTTGTTGTGAATTAAACCTAAGTCATAACTATAAGTAATGTAGTTACTGCTACCTTACAGTAATCGACTGTAGTTAGAGTACACACCGGAAAAAAATATATTTCCTGTACATCTTCTACGACGTATAATAAATAAAGTGAAGCTAACTTACACAAGCGCCTTTCTAAAACTCGCGCTGACAATACTTTGTAGTCAAAATGATAGTCGTCTACTTATATAGAATTCAGCTCATGTCTTTCATGTCGTGATTGAGTTGCGTAGGATCAAGAGTGCTGGCCGAGAGGACATTATGTTACATTTAACCTTATTACCTTATAAAAGTCAAAGACTCATTTTAGTGCACATTTCAAAAGCGAACGTGTGAATAAATGTAACCTTTACATTTTCTATATTCACATATCATTCTCATTCATAAAACCGACTTATAGTGTTAATAAGCGAACGAACTATCGGAGCCTTCTGGTCACTATCAACGCTCATAAACATCTGGATATATGCTGACACATTACGATAGAATTATTTATTATATAATCAAGAGGTAACCTCGGTCTTATCGGCCCCACACCTCTGCAGGGCAGTAATAGTTTTCCCTGTCATGATCCTCTCCATTTACGTCAGTGACGAGGTGATTTTAGCGAATGCGTGCGAGGTGCCCTCGAAGTCAGAGACGTAGTTTGAGAGACTACGCGATCTCTTTGTCCATGGTAATAATGATTAAATAAACTATTATAAGCACTCCCATATCGGGATTCATCACTTCCATCTACGGGAGAGTGGCTCTACCTGGTCTCGTCGCTCAAAACAACCTGATGAAGCTGTATTGCATAAGTTCAGGTAAAAAAAATGTTTTTCATTATATTTCTACTCACACTCTATCAATAATAGGCTTTTAAAAAATCAGGTTCGATATTGTCTTGTTGCTTTTAATTTCTCACGTGAATTACCAGTGGATTGTTATATAGCCTTAGTGTTATTGTAAGACATTCATCATCATACAATAAAAGGTGACGCTATAAATATATTTACTCGTAATTCGTACGTAAAACAAGATGTCATATCCCCTTTTTATATAACAGTGGGGGGGGGGGGGGGG
>JAFELO010000262.1:923849-958422 GCA_017140195.1 Eumaeus atala | reverse complement strand
GATAAACGAGCAATCGAAGCCTTTTTACTACTACCCACGCCCATGAAGATCCACTTAATTACCATGCCGATGCGTTGCCATCCTTAGCCCCCCCCCCAATGGGGCAACGTGAAGTGGATTTAATAATAATAACGTCATTCTAATCAAATTTCGGCCACGGTCGCCATCTCTACAGACACTAGCCAAGATATTATAGTGCAGAAGTGCACTCTCTGTTCCCTCATTCTCCTATTCCAGTGGAACGGTAATTCTACACGGCTTGATTGGATTATCAGGTATAGGTCTGACGGCATTACGCTCCCTCCGAGGCGCGAGAGTGCTATATCGTCAACTTCTCAACTTCAGACTGTTGTTAGAAATTGAAGAATTCTAATAACACTTTAGTCGGATCACAGACTCGAACTCTTGGTTCGAGTCTGTTATCCCTGTGATCAAACGTGCTTATACCACGAGGAAGTCAAAAATTGATTAATTTATCATTTAAACCATATTTTACTTTCATATTTTATAAGTGACTAGTGATCCGCCCAGGCTTCACCCGTGACCGTCTCTTTCAGTTGCTAATAGCTCTATCCATGGAAGAAAGTCTCATAAAAATCCATTTACTATACTTTCGGAAAATCGATCACATACAAACCGACACATTTAAGGGTCTTTGTTTTATATATGATATTAATAATATAGTACATATTATTATATAGATAGATAAGATTTTTTCTGATTTTATGTGAACTGGTAGTAGATACCTTCTATTTCCATGCAGTTTTTTGACAATCAAATTTGAAGGTCCCTAATTCTAACAGCATTCAAAATATAATTTGACTCAAACTCTACACTAATGGGACCACCGTATAATATAATCATTATTGTCACGTGTTCCCTCTTTAATAAATACTTGTTTTTGTACGAAACTTTTGAAGCGATGTGAAACAGATTCTAAGTGGCGTTATAGGATAAAGCATGCCTGTGAAGTGTATAACTTAGGGTTCTCATAATATTGCAAATTTGAAAACGGCGTCAAGTTTAATAAGTATATTTTGTGTTGTAAATTTGCATTGTACAGAAAATGTTTAGTAAATTTTATTAATAGCTATACAACATCACCGATATGTCGTGTTATCTTTACCTGGCATGAAGCTGTAATATTTGACTGTCTCTTTGTTTTCAAATAATATTAGATCGATTTGAGTTTACCTATTATTATTAGAATTTTATGTTATCCTTCATGAACATAGGCGATATTATATTTAAAAATACGTAAAAACCCGTAAGAAAAAGTATGAAAAATGATCGAAAATTCCTTATCACGTAGGCTACGTAAATTGTTGACAAGTGTGTAAACGTGTTTGGTGCTCAAGTGTATAATCTCTGATTATTTTAAATGCCCGTAAGAAGTTGCGGTGGACTATTAGTAAAGTATATAGCCTTATACTTGTAGTGATAAAACCGAATCATAATTTCGAAATCCAGCCCGCAAAACTTTAAAGTTATAAACTTCTGTATAATTTCAAAACTACGTTGATTTTCCGAGGTGTTTTCCGACTCTACACTCTGCACAATATCCTGGTCCACGGTTGTCAACAATCGTGTAATTATCCGTATCGGAAATGCAATACAACAAAGTTTCAGCTTGCGGCACGATTGCAAATACCAGTTCAAAGAGTGTACTTCCGTCGGTATATCGATAAGTTATGTACGGCTCTAGGACTTTAATATATTGAAATGGTGAATTTAAAATATATACATCATCATCAGCCGACATCGGTCAAATTCATGACTCACCACTTTCAGTGAACGCCAAATTTCGCTCGTATATAATTGCTCACATAATACCGCCGTATAGTGTCAATTTTAGTGTCGCGTTTCGTGCGGTTCGTGAGTAGCCGGTGGCCCATGGAGCGGGGGAGGTGGGGTAGTCGTACAAAGGCTCCATTTACTCGTTTGCCCCCTCTATTCTATAAAAAAACGACATGGGGTTGAGGAATTTTTTTAATGCATAGTATATAATTAGAAAACACATAAGCTGATAATGTATAACATTTCTGTCTTGGATATAATCACTGCGTACAACGGGAAAGTATTTACAGACTTTATTTGTCTCGATATCAAATTTGATCGATCATAGTGTAAACGAACCTAAGAGGAAAGTAAAACGAACCTAAGAGGAAAGTGCTAAACCTTCCAGTAGCCCGATTCGGTTGCAATACAGTAATAGCACTAACTCTTTAAACATACTTCTAATAAATAATCAGAAAATAGTGTTTGATGATAACCAGTCTTCGAGAGTGGCAATTGGATAATTTGTTTTTTTTTTTTTAATTCTTAATGGCCGTAAAAGGTTTTCAGGATAAGAATAAATGGAAAAGTTACATGGAGAATGATTTCAATCGGTAAAACTGAACGAGTTTTTCAATGGGATATTTGTATGGTTTCAAGACTCACTATACTAATGACGGTTCACGTAATTATTTTTTTTCTGTTCACTGTAGTCCTGAAAGGAGGGTTACCAGGAAAAAAAGGGGACAATCACAAAGGAATGTCGAAAAATTCGGACATTGCTGACGATAGCTACGAAATATTTGGTTGATCGTATATAGGTACCTCACATAATGCCGCCTTAAAGTGTCATCTTCAGTACCGCGTTTCCTGCGATTCGTGAGTATCTGGTGGCCCATTGGGGGGGGGGAGGACGACAAGGACGACAATTATGTGGTTGCTCATGGACGTCAGTAGTCGTAAAAATGGTCCGATTACTTGTTCGCCCCCCTATTCTATATAAAAAAATAACTGAAAGGTATTTTGGAAATAAGGAAATGAAACTACTAGGCGTTTTATCTGATAATGTCTTTATGATAGAATTCACTAAATAATCCATCCGAAACTCTTACTAGTCGCCAACCTCATGAAGTACAGTTGAAC
Source organism: Eumaeus atala (assembly GCA_017140195.1). Lineage (NCBI taxonomy): Eukaryota > Metazoa > Arthropoda > Insecta > Lepidoptera > Lycaenidae > Eumaeus > Eumaeus atala. Next base: position 955,503 of record JAFELO010000262.1, on the reverse strand, counting down.
ATTATAGGTTTTCATATTGTAACTGTTTATGAATTACATGAATAACCTAAATTATTTTTATTTCTGTTTTTGCGCTGGCCGATTTGGGCGGGAGATTCCAGCGCGTATTTGCCTATTTGTTACACCATCGTAATATAAGTTTGAATTCCAAACCGTTGAGAAAAATAACCTACATTTTACAACTACACTTTGAATGCATGGAAACTGGAACACAATCAGGAAATAGGCTCTGTGTCGGAGAATTGCAAATTGATTTTACAGCTACCAATTGAATTCGTCCTACATTCTTGCCATACATAGGAACACATTTTTGTCGTCAGTACATTATTATCAATATTATTTAGATAGCACGTTTTTTATAGTATAAGGGGACAAACGAATAATCGGAACCTTCTTGCGGCTGTGAATATCCACATAATTATAATGCCGTTGCGTTGCCCTCTTTTTCTCCTCCCCCTCAGTAGGCCACCGGCTACTTACAAACCGCACGAAACGCGACAACGAAGATTTCACTTTACGTCGGTATCATGAGAGCGCTTGAATTAGGCCGGCACGACAGGGGTGTTACTTCTGTACCTCCCCAGTCATGCCGGCCCAATTCTGCTGCAATGCAGCATGGCACTACCTCTTACTTATTATCGTTTATTTGCTGCACACCTGCCCATCCGAGACAATATGACCGGAGCACCTCCAGCAGTTGCTTCATGCAAATTGTACCGCTTACTTCTAAAATGAATGCCAAGGCTTTAAATGTGTCCCGACTGAAGAATCGGCTACTGAGTAGCATCATTCTTTTCGTTTTTGTTGGACAGTCAGTAGTCGGGATTTTTGGGCCCTTAATATTACTTGTTTTACTTTATATTTTTTAGGTTCTGTGTAAATTAAAACTATATAGATATACTTCTGGAACCGTCGTTTAAAACCCTTCATTTTATTACTGCCATCGCTCCCAACATGCAATTTTGTTTATTTTATTTTCTGTGGTACATGGCACTTCTCTTGCGTTATCAATACTATTTTAACGATACCTCATACTTGAATATCTGCCAAGGCGTTCAGGCTGTAGGGAACATTGAAGTTTACGTACATAGCAAATGTAAACAACACACTCGCAGCTCCCCGTGATTACACTCGCGTAATTCGTCTTTTTTAGCCGTAGCCTATATAGAGCATATATAACATTATAACCTTCCATTAACTTAACTCAAATACACCAAAATAATTTATCAAATTCGATCTGTAGTTCCTCTGAAACTAGCGCCTTCAAACACACAATCAATCTCGTCAACATTATGTTATTAGTATAGATTATGTATCTATCATCGTTTTAAATCAAACGTTTTAAAAACATTCCTTTACTTTTGATGCACTCGGATAACACTGACTGGATGTCGCCGTAAAGTGACGCCTACGGTGTTGCGTTTCGTGCGGTCACAAACCGCAGTGGCAGTAGCCGGTGGCCCATTGGAGGGAGGTGAAGAGGTGGGCAACGCATCAGTATGATTATGCTGGTGTTCATTGGCGTCGTTGAAAGGCTTTGATTGCTCGTTTGTCCTCCTACTCTATAAGAAAAATGGCCAACAACGCCGCTATAATTTTTCTTGTGATATATTTCCTCATTCACTTTCTACATTGTATATCACCGGCTCTTTTTCTTTCATTCTTCATTCATTGTCTTGTAGTGTATATTATAAACACGCTAATCAAATGTAATAAAAATCATTATGTAACTATGCAAATGTCATTCAGATATCATCACAAGTCACATCATCTACAATAAATGCATATGCAGGTACACACAAAATCGTTTATGATATTGCTTCTGCAGTTTTGTACACTTAAGCGTGTGTATTGGAGAAATCCAATATATTCCTACTAATATTATAAATCTAATATAAACATTACACATATAGATAAAAAACCCGAGTTCAAATGCTCTATAGAACTATAATAGGGGTGAAATCGCTAGGTATATTCATAAAGTCTCAATATGCATACAAGTAAAGAGTTAATTGACGTTGTATGCTGCTTAAAGTATGCTACGCACTGATGATGATGATGACAGATGAATGATCACGATGACATGGCGTATTTCATTAAAACATTTAATACTGCACCGTCACTTTGTTTAACATTCACAACTTTTATATTGAAGACATATTTCACCGTTCATGTCACAGCACGTGTGCTTTATACGAAATACTTCGCAAAATAAACTGTACATGTAAATGCAATTTATGGCAACTTTAAACGTTGTGTGCCTTTGTTATTTTACATGTATTGCTGTCACTTTTCTGGGTACAGGAGATAAAGGAGTAATTTTACCTTAGAGAAACGTCGGACGCCTCAGTTAACACGTCTATTGTTTGTTATTGTTATCTTATTTATTTTGTTTTTATTTTATTTAAAAATACCTTATATTATATGAACGAGTCGACGCAACTACATTAAGTACATTTGCTTTTTGTAAGAGGTAATGAACGTTTCATTGGACACTCGGAGGAAAGAAGAGCAACGCAATCTCATAAGAATTATCGTACCGATGTCCATGAACATCGGTAGTTGTTACCTCTTAGATTACTCGTTTGCTCCTCTGAGCTATAAAAAAATCTAAAAGCGAAATATCACTTACTGATTAATCACGAAACCTCAGAAACTATAACAAACTTGAAATTTGGCACGTAGGTTCCTTTTTGGATACAAGCATCCTGCTAAGAACAAATTTTACGAAACTCCTCTTCTAAGGGTGCGTTTTGGAGTAGGATACGTGGATGAAACCGCCTGGTGCAGCTAGTTTAAAAAGTAGACCTCATTTATGATTTGAGTACAGTCTCACTCCTTCATCTTCATTAAATAAGTACAAATTATTATCATGAATCGCATTTATTTACCATTTGATACACTCCTCTGTCGTATGAAGCAATTATTTACTTTTTCGCTCTCTGTAGTAGTATATGAAGTGTTTACTTTTGTGTATGTATATGCATATGATTACAAAATATAATTTATATTCTGTTATGTAGTCGATATTTTCGACCTCTTTTATTCTTTATCTTTGCAGACACGGGAAACCTATCTTTAAAATTTGTTTTCTATACAAAGTAACCAGAATTCATTGTCTTCATCCGTCTCTATCTTCAGAATATAAAATACGTAATACGTATTATATTTTTATATTTCTTTATATTAATATATTTCTAGTAGTTGAAATAATTATAAACATGTACAAATTTCCTTCATTTTCTGTTAAATTAATTTTATTGCTTTTTAATTGATACATTTATTACACACATGATCACATGTATGACACCCATTTTCAAATATGAGAGCAATAGTTATTAAATAATTAACCGAGTTTGAAAAAAAGTGGAGGTTACTCATTTTTATGACAGTTGGCGCAGTAAGGTTCTAGAGTAAAGACGTCGTTTTCGGAATACAAAGTGTGTGTACTATACCCGTGCACTAGCTAGTCCAGAATGACTGCGGGTAGCTGGAGATCTGGTGTTTATTGAAAGAAGCAGGGGACCGATACATTAATATTTATAAAATTTTGTCGTAAAAAATATACAGACACCAACACACTTAACTATAAGTAACTGTGTAAGAAAACTACAGCAAAAAAAAAGGATCATTATGATGCACTTATATATAATTTAAAATTATTACTACCACAATTGATAAGACTTACAAAATTAATATACATAGCATTGCTTGCAAAATCCAACATACACCCAACATGCATAACTCAGTCGTGATTTATACATTCTTCATAAATACTCGAGCATGATATTCAGAGAATACGATTTCATGTAACACGACAGTCGGTCGCTTACAGCGCTGTATGAAACGGCACTCGCTTAATACAGCGCTGTATAACACGGCATTTACTTAATACAGCGCTGTATAACGACCCCCGGGGATAACTAATGGTTTACGAGAGATGCTAGAGATAATGCGCTATTTCAATGCATGCCTCCACCTTTATTCCTCTCACATACGAAAGTCTCACAAAGAAGTTCTTTACATTGCTTCGCAAAATTCCTTTACCAAATGATATAGTATAAAATTAAATAAATAACACTTGAATAAGTAAATAAACTTACTTATATATATATATATATATATATATATACACACTTTTTCCACAATTATTTATTTTTCAATCGACATTTACGACCGTTTTCAACTTACATCATCCGGTAAGCAAGTATTATAGTTTTTTTTGTAAAAAGTATGCAATGTATGTTTTTATTATTATCTGTGAGTATAATTATTCATCTGCGGTCAGTAAAAAACGAAAATAATTATTACTATGAAGTACAACAATTATACATGATCAAAATAACTAAAATATTTTATAATTGATGAAACCATAAGTTCAATCAACCATTAAATTAATACTGTTAGACCCCGTCGGCGATGGCGGGATGACCTGAATTTCTTCTGAAAGAAGGCGTCTGCCTAGCTCTAAACAGAGGGGCGTGAAAAGATAGTAGAGAGAAGCCTTTGCCCAACAAGGGGACGCACCAGGTCAAAATAATAGTAATGTACTCTTATTACTCGAAGCCATCATTCATCATTATCAGCCCATATCGGTTTCAATGAATGCCAAGATGGCCGATCTCCTGCTATTCGCATCCATCCCGGACCAACTACTGCACGGAGATCGTCATCCCACCTGGTAAATGGTCGACCAACACTTCTGTTTTCCTGAACGCGGCCTCCACTAAAGTATCTTGGTGGTCCATCTGCCATCTGATCTTCAGAGTGTCTGGCTAGCCCATAGCCACTTCAGCGAGTTTGTTCTTCGCGTGATAACGGAAACTTTAGTTCTCTGCCTTATCACTTAGTTACAAATCTTATCGGACAAAGACACACCCAACATAGCACGTTCAACAGCCCGCTGAGTTAAATTAAGAGGCCATGGTTTGACCCCATAGGTCATCACCGGGAGAACGCATTGGTTGACTTTTGTCTTCAAGATCCGCGGCAGTGGTGTCGTGAGAATGTGGTGAAATTTCCGGAATGCTGCCCAACCCAACTGAATCCTTCTATCAGCTTGTCAAATCATCATCAGTTGCCCTAGGTAGACGTATTCGACTAAGACTTCGAGAATAGCACCATCAAAGTTGACCGGCCTTGGGAGAACGTGCTTACTAAACATGAAATTTGTCTTATCCAAGTTCATCCTAAGGCCAAGGATTCATTCAGGCTGTGCAACATTCCCTGCAAGCTCTCCAACGATTCGGGGAACACAACGATATCGTCAGGGAAACGAAGATGTGAGAGGTACTTGCCGTCAATACTTATACCGCCTTCTGTCCAGTTTAAAGTCTTAAAGATGTCCAAAGCAATAGTGAACAGTTTTGGGTAAATAACATCCCCTTATCGCACTATTTGATGCAATTGGATTGGCCTTATTTAGCTCCATAATGCTCTCAGTACTTTGACGTATCGCCAATCGACCTGACAATGCTGTAAATATTCCAGCCCAGGTGGCATTGAGTCAAAGCTTTTTCGTAGCCCACAAAGGCAAGGCACTGCGGCTGATTGTACTCATGCGTCTTGTGTACAACTTGCCTTCTCGTGAAAATGTGGTCCATTGTGCTGAATCCTCTTCGAAGCCCAGCCTGCTCTGGTGGCTGGAATTCGACAAGCTTAGTGGTGAGACGATTCGTCAAGGCCCTTGAGAACAACTGTAAATAATACTACTCGTAACTAGCGGGTGAGTTTCACATCGACATATTTAGAGCTTGTACTACTTGTGGTTGATAGTGCGGAAAAACTATAACTAAGCGAAGGAGCATCATACGCTACACAGTCACAATAGTGTTATATAAATAACAAATTATACAAAGCATTGATACCTAAACTTCTAGGAAATCATACTTTTTTCACGATATTATCATTTCAAGCAATAGGAAAGTAAATAATAAATAGAGTGATGACCATAATAATATTTTATTTCAAAGTACTTTATGTGTCTCTTGACTTGCTCTAAGTGGCTGGGCATAGGTCAAATCTCACAGATACTTACTTTGGTCGTAGAGACCAAACAAATTTATAAATAAGACTGAACTAATTTGAAAGTAAGTTTTAACCCCTTGGGAATAAGTAGGTGTAATGAACGATATAACTTCTCTTTACTCACCAGATATTTCAATGATTCCAAGCAAACAGAAAAGAAATGAGTACATTAAGCTACTGTTTATTTATCCAATACTTTTTCGTTCAAGTGTTTGGTACAAGAGATTAAAGGAATTTAAGGAGCTACACGATATGTATACAGAGTCAAATAGGCTATTTGAAGGCGACGTCTGTATTCCCCAGGGTTAGAATGGCATCACGTCAGTTACGAGACTGGCCTTATATCTATTAAAGACGACTATAGAAGGTTTGCTGTTAAGAGCTACTTATTGGGAAAAAAGTTCTGTACAGATGCTGCTGGTTCACGAATTTCATGTTTTTTCGTTCAATGGAACATAATAGACGTGTATCGATCCAATACGATATCGAGACCATATTGCATAGAAGCGCCCTCTATTAATAAGCGAAATTTACGCTAGCAATAAATAATGACATGCATTAGATAGATAACATGTCATGTCATCATCAGAAATATATCAGTCATGATCAGAATAAATGACGGATGAAAAAACGAATTGATTCTATTTTCAACAAGTGTTTTTCAAACTTCAAATGTGCTAGACGACAATATCAGTGACATTGAAAAGGGTAAATTGAATGTCAGAATGTAATTCCACTTTGCTCGCTTCCAATCCTCAAAGACCATGAGGCAGTACATACAAATATATAATCCGGATCAAGATCAGTGGTATTACTTGCAGTTTCGTGAGCGCCTCTCGCTGCGCCTCTTGCATCGGCGAGTCAGCCCGATCGGCCTGGTACCGCCACTCGGACGGATGGCGCGGTGCCCCGCCCCCGGGGCCCCGCCGCTCCCCGTGGGACTCCCTACCGAGTCTTCGTCAAGAAGGAAGCCTTAATGACTCCGGATATAGGAGTAATCGGGCTGATAGCTTTGAGCAAAGGTACGTGTTTTGAAATACATTTCTCCAATTAAAGGGAAACAAAACAGATATCAACATATTTTTTTATAGACCAAAAATTTTTATACCACATTTTTTTTTGTTTTAAAAATATTGTGTGTATTATACAGATGTGTTGCACTCCATTTATCCATTACCCTTTCGATGGACTAAGTGTTACTGCTTATCCATGTCAGTACGACGGTATTATATAATGCCCGCTGGTAGACGTTAGGCACACCAAAATTCCACATAGGATTCAAAATCACTCGCTCAATATAAAAAATATTATTTGCTATTACCATCACTCCCAGACAGTAACCATACAGAAGAATTGGAGAAAAGTTTTGTAGGTTTAAAGTTTAAAGGAAGTAAATTATATACAACATTTGTATTCGTTGTAAAACCAGAGTCTTTTTCTTTATACGTGAGGCTTTCGCTTTATACTTGTCAGAGGCTTTTGCTTTATACGTGAGGAATCTTATATATATATCTTAATAGTATACCTACAAGGCTGGCCCACGAATGATTGTTCTGTTTTCATGTTTTTGGGAGGACAAAATGTTGTCTCCGGGCTCTTAACGAAGAATACAAAAGAATCAACCAAATATTTCGTACCTATCGTCAGAAATGTCCGAATTTTTCGACATTCCTTTGTCATTGTCCCATTTTTTTCCTTGCAACTTTCCTTTCAGGACTAAAATGAACAAAACAAAAAAATAATTATGTGAATCGTCATTAGTATAGTGAGTCTTGAAACCATAAAAAATCCCGTTAAAAACTCGGTCAGTTTTACCGAGTTAACTTTGCCAATTATTCTTGTCCTTTCAAGCCTTATCCAGTTATTAGGAATAATTTTAAAAAATGCTATTGGATGATTTGTTTTTCTTTTTATTATTCCTCAATGACCATGGTTATTATCAAACACCATTTTACGAATTTTTTATTCTCGTAGGATAGAAATATGGTTAAAGATTTAGTGCTATTATTGGATTGCAACTGAATCGGGCTATTTCAAGCTTTAATACTAATACCTGCGTTTTCCTTGCCCTTTAGGGCGTTTACACTATGATCGATCCAATCCGATATCGAGACAAGTAAAGTCTGTAAATCCTTCCACATTGTACGCACTGATTATATCAGATACAGAAATTTTATACATTATCGACTTATGGGTTGACTTTCTCATTATATAGCCAACGTGTTATTTATTTAAATATAGAAATATTTTTTTTAAATATAGAATACAGGAGCAAACGAGAAATCGGAGCCTTTTTACGACCACCTCTTCTTCTCCCTCCCCTACCGATGGGCCGGATATTCACAAACCCCACGAAACGCAACACTGAAGATGTCACTTACGGCGGTGTTATGTATGATTTTGACAAACATTCGTAAAAGTCACGCATGTTGTAGCAAAATACAAGTTGTCTAAATTGCAAGTCAGTAACATTAGTAACAGTGGCATATTCAGAAATTCGTTCAGGGATTGGAGCCTCCTGGCGTCGTCGTTAACATAAAAAAACGCAAAATTTAATTTAGCCTCACGTATAACAAATCTCCTAGAAATTCTCCTCTTTGGGGGGGGGGGCTTGAGCCCCTTATCTCCCCACTCTGGCATCGCTGTTGATCAATTACTTTCCGAATTTTGCGGCCACAGACATAATGGAACCAAATTCTTATCTTATCCAAGATAAAGAATTTGTACGTAACCACACGATAGATAAACACAACACAAATTGTTGTTAAAACATTTTCAAATAGATATTTTCATACGAATACATTTCCTATATTACATAATATATAAATAAACGGGATCGCTATCACAGTACACGAGATGCTGCCAAGATTATTACATTTTCTAACGACGTGTATAGCGTTGTTCAATTCATATTTTTCAAGCACACTCGACCAGAGTGCCTTTGAATAGAATCAATGCAACTTCACATTCACTATCGCTATGTGATTTTATTCGTATTTTTTTACGATCTGTATTTTTAATACAAGTTATTAGTATCTTGTTTACCTTGTAGTCTAATGGTATGGATGTTCAACCACAATTGTAAGGTCCTGAATACGAGTCCCTGGTCGGAATTTCCAATTTTTTATTGGGATCTTCAATTCCTGACAGTCCAAAGTTAGGAAATTGACGGTTACACCCCCGGGCCTCAGAGCACGCTAAGCTGTCGGTGTTGCGTGTCGTGCTGTCCCTTCGGAATTGTTGAAAGAGGTAACAGGCTAAACTTGTGCCTTTGCACACACCTGTGCTCCATAACATCCCACGCAGCTGGCTTGTCTCTATACAGTTGACTAGTCTCCATTGAAATTCGGCAAGGATGACATTATTATTAGTCTATATTTTAATAGTACATAGTTAAGGGTCAATACTCTTTAACCTAAGATCAAAATGAACAGAAAGGAATTGAAGATCATAAAATAATTGAATTTACTTTAAATGTCTTGGTACATTTACAAAAGGTACATTTACATTTTTACAAAGGCATAAATATGTGCCACATAATGGTTCTGCAAAGAGTGTAACTTCTGCTTTATTACGTTTTCCTTGTGGTAATAGCGGCTAATGGTCCTCCATTTCCTTTACCCCTAATTAAATTTATTGTTTTTTTTCTTAGATCATTCACATTAACATGACACTTACTTATTGATTTATTTCTCCAATAATTTTCTGAATCATATTTTATATGAGAATATTCACAATGATCGAAAGTCTTGGACAAAAAACTATTTTAACGAATCATATCGCCTTTTAATTAGTTATCTTACCGTGTATAAGTATATTAACTACTACTTCTCTTCATCTACTATCTACTTACCATACTCATAAGTGATAAGGGCTGTTCACCCAAACCAGCAAAAGCATATTATATATGTCGTAATCGTTTTGTACAAATCGCCGAGTAAAGGGTATTTTTTTTTATTTGCACTCAAAACACTTGGCCTAATTTCATATTTGTTTCGATCGCTATCACTGCCTAAAACCAAGAGATTTAGTGAGGCTAAACGACAACCGCCTTATTGAACAACGTCTCGCAATGACAACGGCCCTGTTTTTGAATGAAATACAGCGTTTTATACAATCCGACTGCGACATATTATACATACATATTATATAATACATATGTCACGGCCACGGGTGGACTGAGATGACAGATGTCCTGATGTCATAAATTATTAAAAGTACACTAAGATTTATAAATAGTTACTTCATCCGATTAACTCAAAATTTGTGCCTAATGTAATGTTTATGATTTGATCATGTTTTTCACTGTCACAATAAACTATATACCTCCGCAAAGTAACGGTCCGGTTTGTGAGTTTCTAGTGACCCCCTATAAGATAAGAGAGAAGGAGTAACTTATTCGTCTGCATAATAATTATGTAAAGGTCTATGGGCGTAATCGGAGCTGCTCGTTTGCCCCTTGATTGTAGCATAAAATATAAAATTTCCAGCGCTTTCCCCCCTCAAGATTTAATTGTTGAACTTTGATGAAATTTAGTCAGATTTTACATTTAAACGCACTATGAAAATGTAATCCAAACCATTATAGTATTTGCCTGATGTGTATGCAAACGAAAACGGATGCACAACTTTGGGATCATATAGCTGTCGTAGTTAGTTTGCACTGATCGCCGTGTAACAAACGGCTAGCCTTTTTCTTTTTTTTTTAGCAGCTGACGTTTAGCCTAAATGAATATCTTGATTTTAGACAGTCTTTAAAATTACGAAATTTGTCTGTGTTTTGAGTGCAAATAAAAAAATGAACTTGATCACAAAGGTTAAAGCGAGAGCGACGCCCCTGCCTAAACCTTCGAACATAAGTAGGCATAATTTTTTAATTCTCTGTATTCTGCAATCGACGCCATTGTTGTTATCATATCAAATAACGCTACAAGTATTAAAATTATGAACTAAAACGTGTCAAAGAGGCTGGTAATTATTCACTTTATTTCAATAAAAGCCTTATTGAATATCGTATTACGCCCAACCATTTTTGAATCACCGCATGTCAGCTGTGATGAAACACAGCCAATTAGGTAATCTGAATGCGACATAGCCATAAGGTCCCTAAACATTTTCATAAAAGTTTCCAATCCACAGACATTTTATTAAAGGTATAGAAGGCTGTATTCGAAAACTGATATTGGTGTTGTGTAACTATTCTTTTTACACCTCGCAATCCCTCAAGTGCAACGTTCTATTGTTGTATATTCCTAAGGGGATCAGTAACCCCTTAGCATTTGGGAAAGGGCTTGCACTTTCACCTGTTGTCCCATAAAATAAGAGTTGTTCTGTTACAGAGGCGTATTCGACCGTCAAGACAGCGTGCGTTCGGAATACGCAAGCGATCGGGAGTCGGGGCGTTATGGCATCGTTCAACAGGCGTCTATTGACAGCACCGACTCGAGAATCTGCTACTTAACTTCGAGCGAGGTAAGTGTTGTATTATATAAAATAACCAAGCTGGCGTGTGGATAAATTTCAATAACGACATCACATCCTACAGTAATGTAGATTAGGTTGAGGTGTAAGGCATATCTTATAATTTAACTTTCATTGATTTTGTTTGGTGAAAGACCTTTGATAGATTGTACTTTTGTGGCAGTTTAACGGGAAGTGTGTACATTTGTTTTCATTTTGGCTTCCCAAATGCTTGAAATACCGTAAGAGAGAAGCTAGACATAATTTACCTAATGGCATCTCATTCTGAATTTACTTGAAGGATTATCTAAGTATAATATTAAGAGCGTAGTATTAAAACAGAATACGAGAACACTGTACGAATGATGGATTATGATAAAATGTTTTTCAATAAAACTGGAACCTTTTTTCATGTTGACGCGGGGAAACGCATTTACGCGCCTTCACCGGCCCGGGGTGGGGTCCAGTGGTGTGTGGGACTCGCGGCACACGATAGTTCCGGATAACCACAAAAATAACCACGAGTGCTATCAGTACCGCCCTTGGTGAGGGGCCCCGGAAAAACAAATCATCAGGGCTCCGCGACGGCTAGTCAGCCCCTAAGGGACCAACTCCACCTCAACAGATGGGGTCGCCCCGCACTACAGGACAACCCCACCAACTTTGGGACAGTGCAATGGGGTGAGGTGAGGGCATCTCCCTCGGTTCAAATGACTTCGCCCAAGGTGTCTGCGATCACCCCAGGCTACTGAGCCCCACCGCCACGATAGGGCTTGAACCATGGTGGGGAATAAAACTAAACCAACAACAGCTGATACTAGTCATTTACAAGTACTATCAAGAATGTAGATTTACTTATATAATGATCTCCTAAGCCGTATAAAAGTTGTGTTTTGAAACAAATTTTTAGAGTGTAAATACAATTAATTCAGACTAAAAGATCTGTATTTAACTGTTATATATTATTAGAACACCGGAAATTAAGATTGTTTGATTTCATGTTAACGGACCACATTGGTGCATTTAAATACCTTGATTGAGCTATGTCCGTACGTGTCTGACTGTATGAGTAGTTGTGATGTCTCATACACGTAACCTTAAATTAAAACTTAAATATTTGTATGAACTGTACGACGTGAATAGTGATAATTACACAAAATAATTTTCCAATAAAAATAGGTGCTATGAGGGTTTTGGTTCGTACGAGCCAAGCTAAACAGGAACAACAGGAAACTCTCAAAACTTCGCATAGTAAAGTGCTCGCGGATTCTAATAGCCTAGTAAAGTACCTATGTACTTGTAGATATACGTTAACTATTAATTTTCAGAGTAGAAAAGCAAGGCAAGGTATAAGTCTAAATGTATCTGAAATAATATGAAACAGACAAAAATAAATTTCTTTACAGTGAAACAAAAATGTTTGATAAAAATTTAAATGTAGTATATGAAATATATACTTCACATGTTTTTATATACATACACCAGCACTCCCGGCTGCGTACAAAATATGACAAAAATCATTGATTTACAACCTGTACATCAATGATGTACATTTGTAACATACAACATTCCCTATTTCATACTCAGCCGTTATCCAAAATCGTCATTGGTTGGACAAGTGTAGTTAGTTGTAAATGAGTTCTACGTAGTTATTATGATGTAATCATATTTTCTCGTAAAGTTAACCTTACCCATATGGTTTAGAGCCGATTTTTCAAAGCAGTGTACAAAAAACAATTTAATTTTGGCACAAATTTTGACAATCGTTTACCACTAGAACAAAACATGGAATAAACTGGATATTTCTTTTTGTTTTGTCGTTTTTTATACATCACAAAGTACAAAATAAAACATAAAATGGAATACTGCCAGATTACAAAAAGTCATATATGTATATGGGATACTTCTGTCTTCACCAGCGTTGGATACAATACTAGTCAAGAGAGAGGTATGAAGAGCCTATTCATTAAGATAGAAGGAGGGAAAATCATTATAAAATAATATATAAAAATTACCAAATAAAAAAATATGTAATAAAAATTTCTTAGGTTTACGCAAATGTTAAACATTATAATAAAATTACTTTAACGGATTTTAAGTATTCTACGATCCCGACATTTCAGAAGCTTTACAGCTACCACGGGCACGGATGGACGGAGATGACAAACGTCCCGATCTCATAAGTTATTAAAAATACCCGAAGATTTTATATAATTAATTAGTTGCTCCGATTAACGCAGAAAGCGCTTATTTTATCCTGTAGTAGTGAGGTGTTATGTTTGGGTTCTGATTTGATTATGTTTATAATTGGGCCCAACGCAGAAAGAAGGACACAGCCATCTTCTCTATTGAAACGTTGGGTTCGTGAAGTACTTAATAAACCGCGATAAAATCCGTTAAAATAATTTTATTATAAATATACAACATTAAGAAATCGGCCAATAAATAAGAACAGTGCCCAAGTACTATTCGACTAAAAATAAAAATGACGTGTAGTGTATTGCTCTTTCATAGAAAATGCGGTCCCTATAATTGCCTGTATTAAATTAGGTCCGTTGAGGTATGATTTAAGAAAAATTTTATCGAAATATAATATTTCTTCTCACATTTAGTCATAAAGCCTCAATTAATAAATACATAAGCATTCTTGCTTACCTAAAATACATAATCCTTTTTTCCTTCTAAATGCTATATTTTGGCTAACGGGCCTTAGAGCATTTCGGCATTTTTCGCGTGAACGAAAAAAAGACTAAATTGAAGGAAATTCAAATCTGTCATCGTTGAACATCTTTTATACCGATGGTTTTGAGACGCTGTAGTAACTCTATATCTTGGTATACTTGTAAATCGATGGCTTTCACGTAAACATTACACGTTACAATAACAACAAATTAAATTTATAACAGAATGTATGTCGGGACACCTAGTTGTCAATAGTTACTACACGCAAATAAGGATTTACTGTGATATTTTTTCACGCTTTGGTTATCGAAGTTATCATAATCATCAATACGTTTTAGAAAATCTTATATAGCCTATGTTCATCACTGATAATGCATTATTGAAATGTTAAAAGAATCTTCAAATAGGGCTAGTAGTTCGGAGCCTATTCAATGCAAAAAAACAGAAAAACAATCAAATTCGTCCCCTTTATAATACTAGTATAGATACAGATTAATTACGTACTTTTAATACCGCCTTACTCTTAGTAATCTTACGTCATAGCTTATCTTAACGTGATATTTTAATTTGATAATAAATTAGGTCTCAAGAAACCATAATGTACAGAATGTTAAAATACAACTTTAAAAAGGATAAAAAGTTTTTAATTTCATACAATCAAAGTAATGTATTTATCTAGACAGAATTTTTTCTCCTTATTCCTGTATTCGTATGATTACGCACATACAGAAGTTAATACATTCTCATTCACGCTGTAAATTTTAAGTCTTCTTGGCGCTTATCGCATTACATTCGGTGTGGAGTGACCGAAGCGAATGGAACCGTAGCATTTCTTTGGCGTAGCAGATGACATACGTAGCATACTGTTACACTTAATCCATATAAGTTTTAAATTCAAAGCTCCCGATGTAGTCTTTGACAGATTTAATTATGATCTATTTTTTATTGCAAACTATAACGGTACATATTTTTGACCTGTACATATTTAATTATGATCTATTTTTTATTGCAAACTATAACGGTTCCTAAGAAAGTATATAATGCGTTTCATGCGTCTATTTTGATACCATATTAATACAAATTTCGGAACATGAATGCCAGGATTTATTATTAGTTTCTTTATTTGAGCCTCGCATATTCATTGAACGGACCTGCTCAGCTCTCTAGTTACTATTTTGTGATTTTTTAATGGGCGTGGTTGCAGTGCTGAGGGCTATTTAGCTTTATAGGCAATTTTATATTGAGCCATTACATTTAAATAAAATGAAAATGATAAACGAAGCGAACAGCATTAGTTAGTGCAGATCGATGAAATTGGTCGGTAAAAATGTAAATACCCAACATAATTGCAGAGTAGCTTACAAGGGCCAAGTAAATGTGGCCTTTCATGTAATCCTGCAGAAAATTTTAATCTTTCACGTTTATTGAATGGGACGTAACGAGGGTTAATCGCAGGAACGCTTCGCAGTTTCCTGTGTATGAGGCTGCACAACTTTCCTATCATTTAAGCTTTAATGGTTGGACATTTTTCACAAAGTTACAGTACACGAGGAACAATTGTACGGGTGTAACTTTATTATTTTAGTTGTGATCTGATGGTAAATTGAATAAAAAGCTTTGTCTTTTTCTTAAAACGTTCCTTTAATATTTTTTCATATCTCCCTTTTTTCTATTAGTTATCTGTTTGTGTGAAGAGAGTTGGGAATGTGGAGGAGGCGAGGCGGATGTGTGGGGATAATGACATGTGGCGCCTCGTCACTCTACCTGCCACATCAGAGACCTGGCGGAAAGATGTGTTATTGTTGCTGGTTGTACAGAAAATTGTGTGTACATAATATATATATATATATATATATATATATATATATATATATGTGTGTATATGTATACACACTAGCATCTAGATATACACATGAACAACAGCATTATTATGCCGATGCGTTGCTCTCTTTTTTCACCGTCGGTGTCACTTTACGGCGCTATGAAGTAAGCGAGAGGTACCTCCCCAGTCGTGCCGGCCCAATTCCGTTTCATAGGAGAATGTACTGTCATACACCATGAATGGCACTAACTCCTCATATACAGCATGGCGCTACCACTTACTATTCTTATTATAGTTAAGTATTGGAAATGCTCTTATTTAATTTACGTTTGGGACATGCAACATAGGCAAATAGTACATATACGTATTCTTCTTCGTAACTATACGAAATTTCAATTATCAGTATAATAAGTTATCAGTATAAAAGGCGCCTCTGTGGTGTAACGGTGCGGGTGTCAGCTGGTAAGACCGTTAGCCTTGTGGGGTCCTGGGTTCGATCCCCAGGTCGCGCAACAGTTCTGAGCATGCATTACATTGTCCGGGATTGGAATGTGCCAGAAGTAGCCATAGGCTTGCCACCTATGACATCTGGGCCTCAGTAACTTTTGTTTTTTTTTTCTTGCTGACGCGGGGAAACGCATTTACGCGCCTTCACTGGCCCAGGGTGGGGGTCCACTGGTACGATATATATGAAAGTGTCTAATCCACCTCGGTTAAATTGGCTTTGCCTTGGTTCCGCCAGGATACTAAGCCCCACCGCCACGACAAGGCTTGAAATATGGTGGAGGGGGGGGGGAGCCTCATTACCTTGGCTAATCGTGGGTGTTCTTATATATCTACGAGACTTGCGAGTTGTGGATGTACTAGCACAACTCTGCCTACCTCTTCGGGGATGATAGGCGTGAAGGTACTTTTCCTTTCAGTATAACAGCTATAGTAAACTTGAACATATCTACTTGAATAATTAAATTCATATTTCATCGATCACGACGGTATTATTTACCTATTTTAATTCATAGATTAATTAGGCTTATATAATTGACATTGGAATACTTTCTGAATTTTTTATCAATTAATCTGAGAGACAAAATATGTTTCATTATTTTTCATGAGATTTACGAGTAGGTATTGTATTCAATTTTATAATTCGAAAGTTTTATTTATTATCGCGTAATAACATTATTAAGTAATAATTATGTTATGACACTTATTCCTTGATGTGCAAAGTTCGTTCTTGAATCGGATTAATCAAAAAATTTCGGGCATAACTAAGAGGTTTTCTGTTCTACGGTTTCTACATTTAAGCTTAACCTGAGTAGAGTCCACATATCATCAACAATAACGTTGGTTGTTTAGCCCTGCACAACAATCATCATTGTGATCAAATGAACAAACAAAAAGTCCATTTTGATTGTATTACAAACAATATTTGCACTGGAATTTAATTAGATACAGGAGTAACAAGTCATCGAAGAACGAGTGAACAAAGAAAAGATGAAGCGAAGCGAGATACGTAATTAAATAAATAAATAATTTAAACAGTAACTCGACTGTTAGCTTTAGATCCTTTTTACGTTCAATATTGAATGTAACCGAAACATTTTGGTATACGAGATTAGTTTCCGAACGAAAATCCGATTACCCTTGTAATCCATCACGACCTTCTCATGCATATCAAATCGCATCTATGGAGCATGACATCGAAATTAAGAATGAATATTTAGCGAAGACTTATACCTGTGACCCATTTTGCGTAACAATTTTAGGTGTAAACCTCATAAATGATCCGAAAAAGGATGTTCTCACTCATGCCGTTACAGTAAGCTAGTTCCACCTGTGTGCGTTAGTGTTCCGCTTATTACTGGATTTGATACCACCTAGAAACGCAACATAATCAATACTATAGTAATACGTGTTAAAGCCACCAAATCAGTAATATAGTTACTCTTCGACGTGCACATATCACAACAAATGAAAGTAGCAAATAATTAGGAAATAATGCAGTCGCAAATTTATCTATAAGTGTATAAGGTAGTATAAGGTATGCAATGTCCCTGAACTCGAAGTCTCTCCAAAATTATGGGACTGGTCTGGCTAACATTTATGCGTGTTCTTAAATAGGTTACATTCTCTATTGTGGTTTTGTCAAAATTACTTTTGGAGGAACTTTCAGATATGGTAAAATATCGAAGTAGGTATTTAGTTAGTGTTCTTATTGTCTATGTTTGGTTGAGAATAAAGCATCCACATCATTTGTAAATATGATCTGTGCCCGTAACTGTTTAGTATAAAAAAGTGTCGGCTGCTTCATATTATCTTCAACCATCATTAGATGAACAAAATATATTTATTTAAATAGCTGACTGAAATGAAATGGGAAATCTAAGAACAGACTTCATTTTAGGCAACGGAATAGCTACAGATGAATGTATCATATATGCCTTACGCAGGTTGTTTTGTTTTTATGTGAAGTTGAAAATCTAACGTTTCTCACTTGTATCACCTCATTAAAGTATTTTCCTGTTTCCATTTAATGAGATGCAGCAACTAGTTGCCACTTCCCTTTTATACACTAAATAGTTCACGTTAAAGTGAACGTGTCAAATGATAATCGTGTCACCTGAATGCACTTGCTCAAAAGAGCTGAGGTGTTAGACATTATAACGTCATAAAACTAATTCTATGTTTAATGAGCCATGCATACGAATAGAAATAGAACAGCTAGTTGAAAATATAAAAGTACCTAATCATAAATGAAATTTTCACAAAAATAAACAGACTGCAATGATAGTCTACTTCTGACACATCAACCAAGCGATAGGATACATCTACTATTTGCATATTTTTATAATATAATGACAATCGAGCAGTCTTTTTATAATAATAATAATCGGAAGGACAGACAAACACAGACAAAGTAATTGCCCTCGATTTCTCCTACTATTAAGTTTTGATTTAGTGACAGTGGGACCACCTTGAAACGTAGAGTACGTTTCAAGATGGGATGAAACAAAAAAGAATCGCAATCGTGTAATGTATATATAAACGTACAGTCGAATTGAGTTAAAATTCTCTTTTTCCGTTTCTTCAAGTCCGATTTGAGTTAAAATAACGGTGACTGTTTTGTTTACACTGCTCTCCACTACTGTTATACTACAAAAATGGCTGTTTAAGATAATAATGATAACATTAAAGTATGAGTCATTTTAAGCTACGGTAATACTGCAATCATCTGTGTGCTTTCGGTCAAAGGCCTCTCCCAGTCTAATCCACTTATCTCTAATGCCACTCTAGTAATTTGACGTGGCATTTCCACTATTTCAACGTTAAAATAAATACCAACTGACAAATATTCAATTTATTTAGACTGCGTATTTTATTCGACCCGTACCCTAAACAAGTATTTGTAAAAAAAACATGTAAACATGCCCATACAGAGTGAACACAATTTGAATATTTCGTTCAAAACGAAATGTTATTACACGCTACACACTGAACTCAAATCACATTTACCGTGTGTCCTGTGTGGTTTTTGCTCTTTTTGTTTCACAATACTATTTGAACTGGCTACTTGTGTATTGGCTTCCTTGCCTTTGCTGAGCAGCAAAGAATGTCTTTAACACGCCTAGGTTTTATACGATGGTTTGCATCTACATTTTATTTTCCTTTTTTTTAAATTAAAATTTCTTACACTAGTGTGTAACTTTATAACGTTCGGTTAGTTATCATTTCTATTTATTTCGTCGTTTCAGTAATAATATTATATTGACGTCTTAAACGGTTTAAAGGCTGTGTGGGGGCGGCCAAAGAATACCCCTACCCTCAATCTAAACCCATGGTAACGTAAAAGTCGTCAAAGGGAAATAGCCTCTTAGGATCCAGGAAGCTTCAGCGACTTGATGATTTGGTGTCCCGTCTTATTTGTAGTGACAGCGAAATGGATGGGATCACCGGATAGCGTTCGCGCTGAATGATGGCGGTACCATCAATCGAATCGGCGACAGGCAGCAGTGGCGCCGTTCCGAAACCTAATCTGCGATTGCCAATTCGCCAGCTCAGTGTGGCATTTACGAGCATTTACCTACAATGAACGACAACAGCAGAATTCGGCCCCTATCTCTGGGTCGTTCTACTAATCCTGGCCACGGTAGTGGCCACGTTAACGGTGGTACAAGAGGCGCTAAGAATCTCCGGGCTACGGATCGTTACCACCGATTTGACCTGGCTACGTATAACGGACGAACGCTTCGACTAGATAACCACTTAGTTAAGCTGGAGGTGGAACTGGGAAAAATCCGATGGCCGTTCTGGGGTTATGTGAGGTCCGAAGACAAGGTGAAGACATAATAATAATAATAATAAGGTGCCATTGGGTCACTTATTCTTCTTCAGGGAAGGCGACACTCCATCGCAAGGCGGCGTGGGATCCTTCGTGAATGAGTCCTTCGTAGGCAACATCGTCGAAATCTCTAGTGTGTCGAGTGGGGTAGCGTAACTCATACTAAAACTCACCAAGAGGTGCAGCCTCAAAGTGAAACAAGTATACGCAGCAACCTCGACACATTCTGTTGACGACGTGGAGGAAACTTATGAGGATGTCTCAAAGGCCGTACATAGCAACTGCAAGGACCACTTTAATGTTGTCATAGGGGACTTTAATGCCTAAGTGGGAGTACGAACTGGTGTCGAATTGAGTCTGGGACCACATGGTGTTGGCATTCGAAATCGCAGGGGGCAAATGCTGGTGATCTTCCACGAGAAAACGGGACTCTTCTTAATGAACTCCTATTTTAAGAAGAGGCTCCATAGGAAGTGGACATGGTAGAGCCCCGATACTGTGACAAGGAAAGGGCAATTGACGACACCATGAGTGACGTGATTAGTTGCATGCGGTACGTGGGTGAAGAATATTGTAAGTGTAAGTTCACGAGCAGGAAAGCTAACCTCTCAGATGAGACGCTTGGCCTTATAAGAGAACGCAAAGCACACGAAGATATTACGTCTGCCGATGTTAGCTTCTTTCAGAGCAGATCCGTCTACCTCGGGCAACCATTGCAATTAGGTAGATATAACTTCGAGAAGAAAGCCGATAGAAGGATACAGTTGGATTGGGCAGCATTCCAGAAGCTTCGTTACATTCTCATGAGGCCTATACCGCAGAGCTTGAAGACAAAAGTCTTCCAATACCTCCTCCCCGTGAACTACGTGGTCGAAACATTGCCTCCTAATTTAGGACTCATCCGCAAGTTTCTGATAGTTTAACGGGCAATTGAACGCCCTATGTTGAGTGTATCTCTGTTCGAGAGAATTTGTAACGAAGTCTTAATGCAGAAAACTAAAGTATCTGTTACGCGACGAATAGGCTCGCTATAGTGTCAATTGGCTGGTCTCTCACTCAGAAGAACCGATGGCAGATGGGCCAGATTCTGGCGCGGAGGCCGCGTTTTGGCAAACGAAGTGTTGATCGATCGTTCATTGAAAGTCTAGCAGTGGACTGATAAGGGCTGATAATGATGATGATGTCTCAAATATGTTAGAAGATATCAATAGGGATCTTTGGAGCAAAGGTATTTTGCACTTCCCAAATTGTATGTGTATTATTGAAAAATGATTGTTTTAGTAAGAAAGGTGTAAAAGCGATAAAAAATAATACAACTTATAAAGCTTGTGTTTCCTCATATTGTAACAGTAACAGAGTACAGTTTTGTAAGGAATACCGTACGTCCATTTTACATTTAACGCTGGTCATAAAAAAATAGTTTTTAGCAATTTTCGCGTCGACTCATACTTTTATATGCCGAGTATAACTTTTATTTTAGTTGCGAATACACTAAAAGATTAACTATCCTAAAAGTATATTATATATTCGGGTAGCCTGCTGTAGAGGTCAATATGATATTATGTCGTATTGCGGGGTAGCTACGCACAAGGTCAACATGAGACCTTGTGTGTTATACTAATTTGCGATATCCTTAATTTCCTGGAACTAAGTTGTTAGCGCTGACAATAATGGATATACGTTTCATGAACAAAAAGGAGATTATTCGAGAGATATCACAAATATCGACGGAGTTCAACGTGTTCTATTCCAACTGCATGCACTTATGATAAATGGTTTTGCATTTGATTTAGATGGATTTATCAAAGACAATCGATAGGCTATGAAGGAAAAGGTTGTCCTTTTATCGTACAACACCGATGCACTTTTTTCTCGTTTGCAGCTTTCTCTCTTTATAACATTGAAGTTTGCCACTCCAGATTGAGCAAACGCATAGGTGAAGTATTTCTTTGTACCTTTAAGTTTCACCGTGACTTGTGGCGCTCTGCGAGAGAGATAACGGTTATGATTATGACAAGGATGATAATGATGATGACGGGTGATCTATGGCATAATGTATCCTGGTCAGATTCGTTAGAGGAAACAAGTGCGGCGTGTCTTATAGTAGGATGTGTAGCGGTCGATATCTATAGTTATTATAAAACAAACCCCCAAAAGATATCTGTGTCAAGGGCTAGTTACATACTGACGCGTGATGAAATATTTTTATTTTTTTAAAATGACTAAGTACACCCAGTCCTTGTTTCCAAATGACGAAGACGCAATTAAAAACTTAAAATATTAAATAAAACTACATCGGTTATATAAAAATGTATTCGACAACAGGTTGTAAATAAATCAATACCCTTGAGGTCATTCCCTTCGTTGTATTTTAACAAAACCATCTGAACTGCAACAAATATGCGAATTATTTCTCTTGGCGTTTCATTGTTATTATACGATCAAGCAAGCAATAAAGCTAAAAAGCTTTTAAAATCAAATAATAAGTATTATGTTCGCGGAATAAAATAAATAAAAGACCTGGGAGCGATCGTTGAGGCTCGGGATGACTCGCCCGAGCTTGCGCACACAGCGGCGCTTAGAGTTGCGCTGTGAACATTTTAAACCACCCTCCGGACCTAACATAAAAATAATGTTTGAGGTTATCTTTGGCTTATTAAAATAATACAAAGGCACAAAAGCTCATATTGGATTCCTAAAGCTTGTAAATCACGAAAGCTATCCGTGTCGAATGTCGCGCAAGAGAACTTTGAACCGAAAATTGAGACGTTTTGTTTGTGTAAATACGAAGCTTTTACTGTCAAGTGCACGGACAAAGAAGATTTTATACGCGTTACGTTTTCGTTAATGGAAATGAATCTCCGCTGGTGTATAACTGTAGATTAGACTGACCATACTGTTGCGTGTAGTTTAAACATATCTAGTGTCTTAGTACCGTGTCAATTGTAGGCCTGTCTATTATTACGAACTAAGTGAATTGTTAATAATACTGTCAATAATATAATAATTAAATGTCAAGTAGTTCCTGCTTATGTAATTGCTGTATCCGCCTGTGATATTCTATTTCTAATTATAGTGGTCTGTTGCGTATATTTCTACGCCAATAATACATAACTTTAATGTCGATATGTAACGGTTAGGGATTGATAATAATTAGATTCAAAATCATATTTACTTAAAGTGATTCTAAATTCTACAAATATAGTTTCTGTTGTTGTTGTATTTAAACATTGTTACATTTTAATGTTTACTAACAAACTGTATATACGTTAATCCTATTCGAGTAGTTGACTAGGGTTGAGTTGTTGGACAAAAGTACTGTACTTCTACTGTACTGCTACTAAAAATGTTTGAGAACTGTATGGGGGCCATCAAAACGAAGAATTCTGGTTTTGTAAAGGTAAATATTAAATATCCTAATAATAATACAGAGTAGTGAAATGCGCTTAAGTTTTCTCTTACTCATCTAATTGTTGTGTGTAGTTATGAGGTTTTGTTAATTATATTAATGTCGTTATGATTGCCACTAAAGCTTGATTAATACGGGTCTCTCTCTCTCTCTCTCTCTCTCTCTCTCTCTCTCTATGAATCAGGAAGTATGTGGCCGTTAGATAATTTACCCATTTTCGTATGATCTGACAGTAAAATGAATGTTTCCTGTCTTTTGGCATACAGATCTACTGATATTGGAATTTTTATAAATATTATTTTTATTTTATCTTTTATATGAAAATCGGTCTTTCGTATAGTTTAATAGGGTTGAATGATATAGCATCAGGAACTCATTTCGTTAGTCCTTGCGCTGTAATTAAACATGCATATATACATGCTGTACAAATCATTACGGTCCCTCCCTTTGCTTCGAAGACTAGTAAAAAATAAAAATTCTTCATCATCAGCCGGACGACGTTCGCTGCTGGACATAGTCTTCCTCCATAGAGTGCCATAACTCACTGCCAGGAGCCGCTTCTACTACACATGTACACATACATATAAGTACCTGTTGCCATATTTTGTAGGCCGAAAAAAAGCCGTTTCCCAAACTTCTTCATATAAATATAATAAATTTTTAAAAAGAAAAGACGGAATAAAACAATCTTGATACGGAGGAACAGACTCAGTGTCCGCTGTGCCGCTGTGTGTGTGTCGCACACTGTCGCGCTGGTTTTCTGGCTGGGGACAAACGAACAATCGGAGCCTTTCTACAACTACTGACGCTCATGAATATCAGCATAATTACTGTGCCGATGCGTTGACCTTCTTTTCACCTCCCCCAGCCCTTTAGTCTTACGGATGGCACCCCAGATTTCGCTCCATTTCTCGTACTGAGATACTCGGGTTCTCAGCAACTGTATATAGGGCATCTTCTTCATAAGGCGCGACAGGTCCTACTACATTAAAAGCTCGAGTGGGAAGTTGATTTTCTAATAATAAACGGTGCACATTTACAGACACTGGATGATTTGGGTAACGCTCGGCATTAGGATATCTCTCACGGTAGAATCATGCTGCAGCTCTAGCATTGCACCCGCATTATCCAAAATCCGTTATTAATATTTCTTTAATACAACTAGATGACATTAGAAGAATTTTAAGATTGTTTTAAAATTCGACATTTTAGCTTATTATTAGTTAGCCAATAATAATCTAAAATGTCGAATTTTATGGTCTTAAGGAAAATAAAAAAAATCACGTCATCTAAGAAATAATTGCGGAAGTATTTTATACCGTTTTGGGAAGCCCATCAGGTGCGCCAACTTTTAATGCCACTTGCCGAAATAGCACAGTACATTTTTTTTCTAGGCAGACTGTTAAAGTCACTTTCACGTCATAAAACGGATATTTTCTACAATTCCCAGGAAGTTGTGTGAGATAATGAATTGGAATTTTTAGGAGCGTTATGTAAGAGTAAAAAATAAAAAATAAATAAGAAAGGAGTTGATTTGTAGCCACAGTAGTCGTAGACTCATCACAGGATGTCAATTTTTAAAAAATCGCTGTCAGTTTGAAACCACATGAGGTAGTTTATTTTTATTTTTATAAGAACCAACATAACTTAGCCTAGCTCGGGTTTTCGGTTGGACGTTGAAATTTGTATATAATAATATTCTCATAACTATACACAAACATTTTAGGAAGAGGCAGTTCCATGCACAATTCATGACACTACATCCTCCTATGCAACGGAATTGGGCGGGCACGACCAGGAAGGTACCTCTCGCTCACATAATACCGCTGTAAGGTGACATCTTCAGTGTCGAGTTTCATGCGATGTGTGAGTAGCCGGTGGCCCATGGGGGAAGGTTAGGGTTGAAAGGAGGGCAACGAATTGGCATAGCAACTATATGGATGTCCATGTTCATCGGTGGTCTTAAAAAAGGCTCCGAATTCCCGTTTGCCCTATTCTATAATAATATTATAGGGCAAACGAGCAATATTACAGGGTATTCTTTAAAAAAAAACATATATATTTATACAATATTTTATTGCATATTTCAAATAATGTTATGAAAAAACTCAGTCATCAGTAACGCGCCTACGTACATAGTTTGTAAATAAACAATTTACTTGAATGAAAACTTAGAAACTTTTTAATTATGAGGCTGTCAAATTGTACAAAGTAAACCACAAGGCTGAAACTTGATTAATTATATAAGTTGTGTAACCTTAACGTGCCCTATACGATACCACAACAGACGCACACAATTACATACACACAAAGACGCATACGAACGGAGCCAGACTACGTGTAAATGCAGTACCCTAAACCCTATAATACGATACTACAAACAATGTTCTGGAACACGCAAAAATCGTTTTATTTTTTTATTAGTAAATTCGGCCTGGGCAACACTTAAGTACATAATATACTTTTAGGGTACTTCAGTTGCATGTGTGTTTCAGGATGTTCATAAGGCCCTGTTTTGTGAAATTCAAGCCCAAGGGATTGTTTGTGGGGCAGATGGTTGGTACTACAAGCTTCGTTACTACAAGCGCTAGAAGTTGCTTAGTCCTTAGACGCTGACTAAGATGAGATTTAATAAATTGTAACCTTAAGAAATGTTGCTAAATATGATAAACATTATCTATAGATTGTAAAATAAAAATGGTTCGCGTTAAACATAATATATAAAGCTTATTCATATATAAAGCAATTTGTCCTAACGCACAACCGAACCGAACTCAATTGGTCGGAATGGCTGGTGACCCTGACATTCGCTGCACAGCTTTTATGGCCCAAATTCACTAAGTAATGTGTAATTAAATAATCATTTTTGGGGTGCATTGAAGTTGAGAATTTGTATGAGCTACCATTTAAAAATAAATAAACACATGTTTATAAATAATATTTATGAGGAACTCTGCTAGCGATAACATTTGAATATTATAGCTAGCAGATTGAAATAGAAATTGAAGCTTCAAATGGAAGTTCGTCATTTCGACGATTAGAAATCTGAAACATTACCAATAATAAAGTGTAAAAAACGGACTTCAGTTTAAAAATGAGTAAATACATATTTTAATCGTTTCAGGAAATTATACCCATAAGTAGGGTAAAATAGAAGTTGACAATATATATGGAAGTTCTTCGTTTTTGAAGTTTGAAGCAGACTTTAACAACAACTACAACACATCTTCAGCCGGTTCTCCAAGGGGGTAGACAAAGGGACCGAGTGTCACATACTTCTTTTGACGCGTAAGGGTAAAATGATGAGAGATTTTTTTACGATGAGCGCGCACACCGTCACGAATAACTGACACCCTGAATTTAAATAGTTTACTTTATCTCTTGTTACGCCCAAGAAGTACCTATAACTTGTAGCGCTTGTACGGAAGTTCACTACATTCCCCTATGCATCGGAATCGGCATCGACATGCTCGATTGCTCGTTTGTCCTCTTACGCTATAAAAAAAGTACACACTTACGTTTTTTAGAAAAATACAGACTGAACATGAAGAAACTTTATCACTTAGGGGTATGAAAAAAAGATTGTAGCCAATTCCCAGAAATATCGGAAGAGCCGTTTTGGAGCAGTGAGCTAACTAACATCGTGACACGAGAATTTTGTATATCCAGAAGATAGAGATAAGCAAAGTCAGTGAAAGTTGCGATAAGCTGAAAGGATTCACGTACCCGAGGGTTTCTACATTTCAATTGTATAGAATAACATTTCTATTTTGAACTTTTTCTTCGCTACTGTCAGATGACTGTATAAAATTCGATATTTCACAGATAAAATTGAATATCCAACCTGTAGAAATATATTTTGTGGATATAAGTAATCGAGGACCTAGTTGAAGTGTTCTACTTGACACAATTACAAACAAACTTTGTACCATATCTGCGTAATTGGGTGATAAACAAACTGACTTATGTTTATTGCGTCAATATTATTATTTATCTAGTGTAGGTAAAATAATTATATTGTAATTCGTACATAGACCTGCAAGATTGTTGCAATATCTCTTTGCTTTATATAGTTTTGTGCAGTTTGTAGCGAGAGTTCGTATGGCACAACCGGGAACTTCAATAAAAGTAGGCGAATAATACATATAAAAAATAATAACACATCCACACGCCAGCTCCCTAATGCGGTAGGTAGAGAGAATGGAGTGCCACACATCACAATCCTTACATACCTACCTGGCTTGCATACGCATATCTTTGTGCAGATATCTATAGACGTTAATAGTTATCGATGTAAACAACAAAATACATTGAGCGCTATTAAAAAATGGTTCATTGTTAAGGAACACAGCACATCGACATATTTTCTCGTTATACGGATGTACTCGCCCACAGCGTTGGCAGTTACTAACAATGCGTTCGTTTGCACCCAATGCAATAAAAGTGAAAATTCTATTTGAATAAATCGTTACTTGGAGCGGTGCTTACATTGTTTTGTTGTATTCAGTTAAAGGCTTACGCGTACACTCTCGCTACGTTGCGAACGTGATTTACATTTCAGGACATGTACTAAGAACACATCTGTTTAACTAATCACTTGTACCAAGAAATACAATTACGGGAAGATATTTAATTACATGCCTCGGTGCGTTTTGTCTGCATGCAGAAAATTGCTTTGTCTTACTTTGTACCGACTATAAACATGTATTTAGCACAAATTTTTGTACTTAAAGTTATGTACTGTTTATTAGAGTTTAAAACGATATGTATCGGCTACATATATTTATTGCATTATAATGTTGTCTTTTGCGTAAACTTATGCGAATGTTACTTATTGTAACAAAATCATAGTTATTATCATCATATTATTGCAATATTTGTTTATTTGTTTGTGTGGCATTAATGCGAACTTCCTTTCTTATCAGGATTTTATCGTCCACCGGTGGCCATCGTTGTTGTAAAGCTTCTGAAACGGCGTGTTAAACATGCAAATAAACTGTGACAAAGTTTATCTAAACAGCTTTGATACTTGCGATCTGGTTGTCAGCGATTCGTTTGCGTACTACTCGCTTTAGGCAAAAAATGGTCAATTTCCTTCCCTGAAAGTCTACATCAGAGGTTTCAGTTTTTAAAACAAATTTCACCCTATATCTTGCCCAATATCTTCTTAATAGTTATACAAAAATAGGAGTTTCATTCAAATCCACAAACAGACAATCTTTTTCTACAAATATTTACTCTACTACTGTTTCCTATCACCCATTATTATTTTTGGAAAACGTTTAATGCACAGACACACTTTTTTACTGTTATGCTATGTTATAAAAATATTGTTCAGACACTATTCTTATATAGAGTAGGCCATGTCTCTGAGCAGTCCCCACGTTTGATTTTGTTAATTCGATAGTTATTCATATTGATAATACGAGCATATATTGATGTTATATAATACCTAATTTTTGGGGAAATAGTAAATTTTTCAGAAGCAACAAAATAAAATTTCATAATCGCCTTTTACAGCTTCAATAAAAATAATGACTAATTCATTTTATTTACAAATAAAACTTTATTTACAATTTAAAGTTTAAAAGGACACGTACATTATTTTCATGGTTGTTTAGGCTGATGATTTGGACTATGTTATAAGATAACGTATGCAAAAAAAATAAATAATAGTCATTAATCGGGTAACACATATCTCATTCTCTTATCTAAAGTAATAACTATGGATGCGTTTCGTGTACTTAATGAAAGTTTGGATGAGCCTCTGGGGAGATGGAGAGAAAGAATACATCTGCATAAAGTAACAAAAACAGTTGAGCGGCACTGATCACAAGAAACTGCTCGTTTTCCGCCGTATGCTACAAATCTATCTATCACTGTCATTATGGATACATATAACAATAAACTAATTTAAAGTCATAATATTAAAATGGACTTCAGCGAACCTACCTATTATTCTACTAGTAAAACCACAAAATAAAAAATAATAATTTGAAAGGAAATATATAAGGGATATGATATAATAAAGCGAGGTACATAATGAATTGTTGGATTAGTACAAGCACGACATAACCCAAGTTTATTATAGGGAAGGGATTCTTCGGCTGAGAAAACCTTTTTGACCGAACCCAAAAAATGTTTACCCTCGCATTCGGGAAAAATGTCTGCATTATCGCAGCTAATCTTACTTTAAGAGATGACTTTTAAAATAGGGTACGTGAACAAGTGACTAATACCTACGTTATTTGTTATTACTTAGGGTTCCGTACCATAAAATGAAAAGAGGTAACCTTTATGATATCACCATCAAGAGTTCGAATAATATAATAAAAGTGAAGGAAAATCGCATATGATTGATTATATATGTTTAGTTATAATATAGGGAAACTTATATTTGCGCCTAGTCTTTCCGATGGATGTTTGTGGGCGGTGATAATTATTAAGTATCTCCTAATTGGTCCAAAATAAGAGAAATTGTAGTTCATTTCATGCGAGATTTGTGCATACACTCGCTAAGTTTATTTACCCTTGTCTTTTTGATGTTTTTGGGCGGTGATAGGTACTAAATGTCCCCTCCTATCTAAAAAAAAGTATTCCATATCGTACAAAATGCGTGCATGCACTCGCGATATTAAGTGTATCAACGTAATGAACCTGCAGTGCACGATTTCGACTCGCACTTGGGCGGTTTTTTCTATGACGTAGTTACGGAGGCCCCAATGTTTATTCTTGTTCTGCCGCAACCCTGTCTGCCTTACGGACATTGTAAACCGTGTCAGGGTCGGGCTGCTATTGATCTCGTACTTCCACCCCTACACCCAAACCATTCCCAGCGTTTTCTGGTTATTCAAAGACTAATATGCGGATATAATTACACTTTACGGTGTACTGCACTCCACGGCTTTAGAGACAAAGGAATAATGAACGAGTTTAAAAGTTTTACCTTTCTTTATTCGTATAACTCTAAATTTGACTAGCGATAATACTTTTAAAATGTACAATATAAACTTTTCTTTTCTATTAGCGAACATCTGTGACTATATACTATAGTCATTTTACATGATACAAGTGGTCCGCTTCGGCTTCGCCCGTCACAATGCTTACAAAAATGAACCATGAACGTATATGATTAGTAAACTAAGAACTTCTCCAGGAATTGCTCTTTCCATTGGGGACAACCGTATGAAAATCCATTGTGTGGATTTCTATACTTGACTTCATAAAATATCTCGTACAATGTAAACATAATCATATCTTTACAAGTATTATAACAATGAAGTAGCAGGAATTAATGATCCAATTCAAGAATATTTCCGTTTCAGACAAATCATTTGTTGAGGAAAGCAGTAGGTATCGTCGAAATATAACGAATATACGGGTAATGCGATTGAAACCGCGAAACGTTTGTACGATTTGAAAAAATATTGCGCCATAATTACAAAAAACATATTAATATCGTCATGCTAATGTTTTACACATTAAATGCTATGTGCAGGCGTGTATGATTAATGGCGGCTACGCTTCGGACTAGGGTTGATGGAAGGGTCTAACCTAAATAAAGTTTTCGCCAATTTCGGACTTGGTGTACTAACAAAAAAGACTTTCATTAAAACCATCCTGTAGTGGTTTTATGCAATACATGTATTTTAACGACCGGCTGGCTCGAATCCCGTCTAGGTCATTGATGTTTATCTACGTAATATATGTATTTCTAAAACAAAAAATCTTAAATATTACAATAAGACTACTTTTACGGATTTTATCGATATGATTAGTACTGTTTGCGATAATCGGAACAATTATTGTTATAATTCTTTGGGTACTCTTAAAAACTTGGTACATCAGGACATCTGTCATCTCAGTCCACCCGTGACCATGGTTGCTGTAAAGCTTCTGAAACGTCGGGCTACAT
>JAFELO010000262.1:860748-923814 GCA_017140195.1 Eumaeus atala | reverse complement strand
ACTAACATTCGCGTAAACTTAAGACATCAAAATCTTAAATACATAAAATTTCCTAAATTTATAACAATGTTAAATACATTTCCGTTTTCTAGTACCTGTAACACGAGTCCTTAACAAACCGCGATAAAATTCGTAAATGTAATGTTATTGTAACTAACTTTAATAATTAATTATCTGCCATTGTTATAAATTTACCTAGGAAGTAGCTACATATATAATAAAGAAAGAAAGAAAAGAATCGTTACAAGTAGTGGTGCACATTGTTTTATTGTATCCAAATAAGGCCAGCTCGCACACTCCCTACGTTGCGAATATGCCTTATTTTTCAGGACATGTACAAAAAAACCCGTGTTAAAAAACTGTCACTTGCACTAGGAAATAATACACCTACACTCTTTCTCTATCTCTCTCTGCTTCTCTCTCTCTCTTCAGCCGACGTTAGTCCGCTGCTGGACATAGGCCTCTCCCTCTCCTCTCCCCTTCCAATACAATTACGCGAAGGAATTTAATTACATGCCTCAGTGCGTTTTATATTTATACAGAAACTTACTTTGTACTTTGAAATGTATGTTATTGTAATGTAATAGAACTTTAACATTTCAACTATGTGATGTTCTTTAAAGTACAAAGTAACACACTTTCATACCAGTTCCCTAATTGAATTGACAAAGCGGCTGTGTGTTATGTGATACGTACGTAAAAACATGTATGAGGTTCATACAAATATTACGCAGTTCAATTGGTAAGACAGACCGCACACGTAACGGCTTACCATACTGAACCCAAGGGCCAGCAATACCTGCAAGACATAACGTAATGTGTTTGGGGTAAATTTGTACCTGCGCAGGCTACCGGTGAAGTATCGAAGTTCTAGCGGGGTACCGCGTACGGTATAACTGTGCGTGTGCTTAAGGTACGTAGGTCGTTCTCAGGTAATTAAATAATGATACCTACATTTTCAAAGGAATTAATTCAGGATTGTATGAACGTTATCAAATTCCTCTGCTTGCTGCCCAAGTCGTCATTTTTTTTTCTTTGAGATAGGGGCAAACGAGCTGGTAGGTAGCGACTACCGCTGCTCATAAACGTCTGTAAGATTAGGCGTCTTACAGTCGCATTGCCGGCCTTTAAGGAATACGTATGATCTTTTCTTGAAGACCTCTAAGTCGTATCGGATTGGAAATACCGAGGGAGGCACCTGGTTCCTCAGTATGGTTGTACGCGGTATGAAGTGGCGTTTAAACCGCACTCTTGTTTATGGATTTACGGACATCAAAGTGGTGGGTGTGGCACTTAGAGTTCTGTCGCGATGTCCGAAGATAGAATTCTGCTGCTGGTATTAAGACGAAAAATTCCTCGGAACACTTCGCATAAAAAATACGATAAAAGACGCACAGTGTCGCCACCTTCTTTTCGTAGAACTACTAAAGAATCGAGTTGTCCGGAAATAACTTCGTCGTCAGCGATTCGACTGGCTCTATGTTGTATGTGGTCAATTGAAACGAGATGATATTGCGGGGCCCTGCCCTGCAAGGTGGGAGCAATACTCCATTCATTTCCACTTCATGTCAGTGTTGTGAGCGTAGGAGATACTTTTCCGATTGCGCCGGCACGAATGAGCTGCAGAATTCTTTTTAGCAAAGCTATTTTTTTAATAGTACAGGGGGAAGAACGAGCAATCGGAGCCTTTTAATTACTACCAACGCCCATGAACATCAGCATAATTATGCCGATGCGTTGCTCTCCTTTTTCAACTCCCCCTAATGGGCCACCGGCTACTCACAAACCC
The DNA here is from genome assembly GCA_017140195.1 of Eumaeus atala. Taxonomy (NCBI): domain Eukaryota; kingdom Metazoa; phylum Arthropoda; class Insecta; order Lepidoptera; family Lycaenidae; genus Eumaeus; species Eumaeus atala. The sequence continues at coordinate 922,025 of JAFELO010000262.1, read as the reverse complement.
CATGAAACGCGACGCCGTAGGCGTCACTTTGCGTCGCTATAATGTGAGCGAGAGGTCACCCCGGTCGTGCCGGCCCAATTCCGTTACATAGGAGGATGTTGTGTCATGCACCATGTATAGCACTACCTCTTACGAAATTTTATAATATTGTTCTTGATTATAAATTTGTACTAAAGAAAGAAGAGAAATGAATACATATTTGAAAATATATTTTACCCTTAAGAAGGTTTTAAATAAATTTATACAACTTAAGAATGAAGTTCATCTCAAATTTAACAAAAGGTAGGCATAAATAATTATATTTCCAGAGAACAAAAGCATAGCGTATTATAAAAAAAATAAGTATTTGCGTCGACTTTGCATACAAAATTGTCACAATAAGTTGCAGATTCTGAGGAGGGTTAGACAGCTAAAATAAAATAGTCATGGAGGAATGAGTAAATGAAAATAATCATGAAAATACATGTCATGACACAACACATTGTTGGATGCCTGCGTAGCATCATACATATTGCCTGTCATACAAAGCGAGGATAATGAAATGTTTCTATATATGTTCTCGTATTTAATGAACTAAAAGTATGTTAGATTTATTTATTTACGTGAAAGAAAATTGAAACCTTCGAGTTATTTATAAACATCGATCACAACTTATTATTCTTCATTGTATGACGGATTTTGTTACATAATTTTATCCAGCTTATAAAGGTGCTCTATAAAGTCAGTGGATTGGGTAGGGCTTTGTGAGGCAGGAAACTTTTAAATAGGAAATAAGAATGTCGCCATAATTGTAAAAGTTGTAATATCACCAGGAATAAAGACTTCAGTTGAACATCATAAAAGTAACACAAGAGAATCTTTTTGGAAATTGTTTTCGTGGAACTTTATATACATCGATATTCAATGACACTTTCTCTTCCGAATCTTCGTGAAAATAGCTGTATCATTGACCACGATACTTTGATCTTCTTTTGTAGGTTTCTGATTGTATTTTAACGAATGTTGATACTAGGTCCTAGAGACTATAAATAACGCCAATAAACCTCGTTTGAGATTTATCGACATCCTTCAGTCCGTGTAATGTATTGAATTAAATATATTTTCTTGTTGAGCAGTACAATACTGTTTTCTCGTACTGTACCAGACAACTGTTGAGGGTGAATTATTTTTACAGTCTGATATAAAAATAATTACAAATGTTTCATTTCATTACACTTTATTCGAGATGGATGCGAGTAGTAGGAGGTCGGTCTTCTTTGAGTTCATTGAAAGAGGCCTGTGTTCGGCAGTGGTATAATGGTTGATAACGATGATGATAATGATTCTTATACTATATTTGTTTAATCTAATCACTGAAGCCTTGTGGCTTCAATGTCTCTCGATGCAGCTATGTTTTATCATTTTACACACATTGTTCCCTTATATAATCTAATTCATAATTGCGTCACGCCCTCCTTTGTCTTAGCGCAGTCTTATGACAATTATCATATGTTTTATAGTGCTAATTTAGATTATACTGATGATACCTATCTGTCGGAAATATCCAACAATGTGTATACATTTAAGGAGGATATTTTCCTAAAATACAAATTGCTTTTATCTTGAAATCCCTTTTTTGTAAACAATCTACAATCTATTCCAGCGAATGTCCTCCTGGGAATTCCCAATACTTATTTAACAACCACGAAAACAAAAGGCAAATTCTGTGTTACATTCGGATGCGAGTAACAGGAGATCGGTCGTCTTTGCATTCATTGAGAGAGGCCTATGTCCAGCAGTGAAACGATAAGGGCCAATAATGATGGTGGTGATGAAAGTAACTTGACTGGAAAATTTTTGCATTCATGTTGAAGAGTAGTTATCCATATTTCGTTTTTACAGATTCTCGGTTAAAAATATTGATCCTTTGCTTGAAATGAGATTTATAGCTGAAAAATAAAAAAAAAAAGTTTAAATAGCCCTTAAGGGGGGTTATTCATTTTCTTCATTATAATGGCCGTTTTAATGTTCCAACTTGAAAACTGAGCTCCTGAAGTTAGAAAAAGTGTCGGGAAAATATATTGAATAATTAATATGTAAGTAAGTTCACTTCAGTACAAAACGTAGTATTTAAGAGGGCTGATTCCAACCGTTCGCTATATCAAAAAAATGTGACTCATAAAAAAACTATTTTTCAATAAATATGGGCATTGTTTATTTGTAAGCGTGTAAGTGAAACTACATTTATCCTAAATTTTGTATTTTCATAAGAAAAAGAGATTACTTAAGGATGTTTTCATTGTTCCAATTATATACGACATATGCTGTTTTTTTTTATATATATGTAATATATACATGTATATTTTTATATTCGAAATTATATTGCGTATCAGTACTAATCTGTGACCACAGATTATTCAAAAAGTTGGATGTATAATGTGATTGTTCGATAATTTATTTTCTGGTATAAAAAAAGACTGCGTATTATTGGGTCGTTCTGAATGGAATCACTTCTAACTGTTATTATTGTAAGAAAGACTTATTGCCTTAAAAATTACCTCGTCCCGAAATCTTCTCCCTTGTCATAAGCTATACAAAACACCTATGTTAACAAACTATTAAAAATCAAGTACTAAAATAATTATACTTTCATGAACAAACAGATAATTTCCCAAGACCAGCAGTTTCAGATACGGCAGCACATGAGAATTTTATATATAATATAAAGTCCGACGTGGGTTGATATTGAATCGAAATAACATGATTGAAATATATGTATGTCACTGGTGTTTTTCATTTTCATACACAATCTGGAGTTCGATCACAACAAAATAGTCAAAATTAGGCGACATCACAATTTTGGCGGGATTACTTAAACTGTCATCAAAATACTATCAATACGCTAGTTATAATTTGTAACCTTTCTTTTTTTTGCTGACGCGGGGAAATGCACTTATGTGCCTTCACCGGCCTTGGGTGGGGTCCAGTGGTGTGTGGGACTCGCGGCACATGGTAGTGCCGAATACCCACAAAAACAACCGCGAGTGCCATCAGCGCCGCCCTTGGTGATGTGCCCCAGAACAACAATCATCAGGGCACCTCGATGGCTAGTCAGCCCCCTAAGGGACCAACTCCACCTCCACAGATGAGGTTGCCCAGCACTACAGGACAATCCTACCGATTTTCTGACAATGCAAGGGGGTGAGGTTACCATCCCCGCCCCTTGCCCAATGCGCAAAAGCGCCACCTCCTGTTGCTCTTAGGTCCTCTCTTCTCAAAAAAGGGGTATCGAGAGTGATTCCTCCTCCAGATCTTTAAGCCCCTATAAGAGGGGTGCAACGTCCCCCTCGGTTCCATTACGTTCGCCTGGGTTCACCCCAGGCTACTGAGCCCCACCGCCACGACAAGGCTAACAAGTTACAAATATACGACTAACCATAGATAAAAACTACGGCAAACCCATTAAAAACCGCTTTATTAAAAAATATTTAGAAGTGCCATGCTGCATAGGAGGAGGTAGCGCCATGCATAGTGCATGACACTACATTCTCCTTTGTAACGGAATCGGGCCGGCACGACCGGGGAGGTACCTCTTGTTCACATAATACCGCCGTAAAGTGACATCTTTGGTGTCGCGTTTCGTACGGTTTCTGAGTTGCCGGTAACCCATTGTAATTATGTGGATGGTCATGGACGTCGGTAGTCGTAAAAAAACATCGATTGGTCGTTCCTTCCTAATCTATAAAAAAAATTGGTGCCGCCGATTCGAACATGCGTCCTTAAAATTTTGTCGAAAGCAAATGGTCGTGCAGATCAAACGGTTGTAGAGCTGTCGATATCGTTGTTTGCTTTGATAATGGAAACACTTTTACGCATTCCTGACATATGTATGACTACAACATAATATGCGAAACACAGTTGAATGCAATTAGTTAAAATTTCCCGCAGTCGCGATTACCCCGCTGCATCTTATATAATGTAGTCTACGTCACAGCACGCGTAATGTTCTGGTTATTTATTCACACAAAGCACAAGTATATTTACTATTAGCAGTCTGTCCCTACTTCGCACGGATATTTCACAAAATATGGCAAGAATTCACTGATAATGATGTTTGTAAACATTAATAATTACATACAAAAAAAATTGAGAGAGGCCTATGTCCAGCAGTGGACCGATAAGGGCTGATGATAATGATGATGATGAAACATGAATAATTAAATTAAATTAAATTATTAAATATTTTTTAAATAAAACATTAATAAACATGAACAACATGTTTCGGGACATTTGTGTGGTTTTCCTAGGCTTACATATGCATGTAAGTATGCACTTAGATGACTAAATGTGTTAGGTTAGATCGATGTAGAATAATTTCAACTCGGTCATGTTATGTGTAGAAAAAATGTGACCTTCCGCTAGTGTTTAACTATTTTTTTATTGTATAGGCTTACAAACGAGCAACCGCAACCGCCCATAGACATTCGTATTACTGCTGTCACGCAGGTGCGTCGCCCTCCTGTCCTCCTCCCCTCTAATGGGCTGTTTTCTAATCGCCACTGACATTTATTTCGTCTATCGTCAATGTGCAGCATAAAACTCACAAATATAGTCTTTGTTGTAGCTTTACCACATGTCAAAGTGCACCACTGCTGCGGTGATCTATGGGCAAGCATGTTCAGCAGCAGACGACGACGTTCTAAAAATAATTGAGTTACTGAAATAATTGATTCTTAATAAGGAGTAGGGGTACCTCTCGCTCGACAGCTGTGCTATCGCATTTCGTGCAGTTTGTGAGTAGCCGGTGACCCAATGATGAGGGAAAAATGGCAATGCATTAGCATGACAACAATGTAGATGTCCATTTGTGCCGGTAGTCGTCCAAAGGCTCCGATTACTCGTTTTCCTCCTTACGGATTGAGATATTTATCATTATTTTGAATGATTTGGAATATTCACTAGTATGGGTCGAGTTATCATTATTATAAAACAATGTTATACCATTAATCATACAATTGAAACTGGTTCGAAACATTTTGACCCCAAAATCTAATACATTAATCATCGGCAAAGCCACTCCTGGATAGACCTTTAACCTTTATATCGATTGCATTTAAAAATTTGAAAAGTAAAAGTATTGTACTACTTAGCAGTTGAAAGTCTCACTCTACTTGTTCTGCAATAAAATATGACATAGTGAAGCGTATGTTGTGTTTGCATAGAAATCATTGAATAATAACAAAAACACCTCTACAGTAACAAGGACATTTGCGTCGTTTGCACGGCAGAGGGATTAAAATAAAAAAGTAGAGGTTCCAACAAATGTCCGTAATATTTCTGCGTTGACCTAACATACGCTCGACAACACGTACTTCACTTGATGTATACCCTTAGGAAATCCGTCAGTAAATATTAAGATTTCCCAAGAAATACCTTAGTATTTTCTATTATGATATTTATAGTATGTTCAGTCATCAACGGCTTTTCTCCTCCAATTTTAAACATTGCCATTTTGCTGACAATCCGTTTTTTGAATATCAAGTATTTTTTAAAGCTTGAAATGCATGCATGCATGTATATATGTATGTATGAATGTTTGTTCGTGCGGAATTATTTAGCTCAATTTTGAAGCATATATTCTTCTCCAATTAATTTAGCTGACTCTACAACCAAGTGAGCGGAAATTTTGTACGCAAGTTTAGTTTTTAGGACTGATTGGTGATTTTATTATAGGATAAAGTGCCAACAATAAATTACTTTAATTATAACTTTATACAAACGAAAATTAAAAATATATTATGTTATAATATATTATAATATTGTTACTGTGTAACTTATAATATTGTTTTCTTTTTACAGGTAAGTAATCGACGCCATCAAGCGACAATTAAATATTGACTGAGGTAAGTATATGTTTTGTTTCGTATCAGTATTTAGATAATTTATTAATAAAACTGCAGCTTAGATTTCAAAATCCCTTTCCCTTTATCCCATAGGTACATTTATAGGGGAAATCACAAAGATTTTTAATCACATATGATACGTTATATATTTTTAAATTATACTTTTATATTAAACATTTTTAATCAAAATTCATCTCGTTTATACTAAATACGTACCGAGTGAGTATAGCCATCACCAGCTCGCATGGTAGACCTCTTCTAAAATGAAACAAACGGTTCTTAATAAATAGTTTATAGTATTGACACCTACGCCAGTGCGCAACAAATTTAACAATACCGATAGGTATTTAACTATTTTAAATTAAATACAACATTTTAAAATACATAAGTTGTTTTTATAGTAAAGGCGGCCAGACCTGAAATTTGTGCCATACGCTAACTACATCCTCAATGACATCTGCACGGTTATGACGAAGCGTTGTCCTCCTTCGGTGGCATTGAATGGAGGGATGGAGTCGCACATTACTCCACCGGATACTCACTACCATATAAAACGCGACAGAATAGCTATTGCTTTGTGGTATAAATGAGACGTACCCCCCCAGCAATTGTAGCTGGCTCTACCTCACACTAAAAAACAAAAGTAACTTATGATTTGTTACAAATGAGTAAAAATATACAGTTTATTTCTTAACACATCCGAAATACTGACATATTTGCTGCTACCAGTAAAAGCTTTTAGGAATATATGGCACGGTTTACCTTCTAACGATAATAGTCAAGATGTATTGTTGTTTTGTTTTTACGATCTTAACATTTTCGCAGCAGTAATTTTTTGTTGTATTTTGATCTTAAAAAATGTTACAATGTTTAATGATCGCCACTTCGCCGGGCTTAAATATTTCCAGTAATCATTTGAGCAAACCATTGAATATATTAACTTGTGAGCTTGTACATTAAAAATTTTCAAGTACTTGTTAGAAAATTTTGACGTAAAAGCCAAAAAAAAAATATTGGATTAAATTTTTATTTTGAAAAATATCTAAAAATCGACGTTTTAATCTACACGTTGGGATAACACGGGGTAAAAAATAACATCTATATTATTTTTGTAGCCAATTTTAACATTATATCTTATCTTGCCAATAATTCAAAACGTAGCAAAAGCTCGTTAAATGATATATAAATTCATAATGTTTTAATATATTATTGACCACTTTTAATAATTAATATATCATCACAGGTGGTAGGCTAATAATTTATTTTCCCAAACGTAATCAACGCTTTCGATAGTAAATATTGGTCAATAGCAATTTGCCTTCAAACATTAGTATTAAGATGTAGTCTCATGGGACTCTGCAGCCTAATTATTGACGGTATGGCCTACCGGACCGACGGTATAAGGCTTTTCCGAGGCTTTTTTTTTCAGTTTTCGTGGTATTATATCCCCCACTCTGTATATAAAAATATTAGCTTTCTGCACATCTTCGCATCTATATTATTCAAATATGGAATGCCACAAATGGAGGCATTCGCGTCGCTCTTCTCAAAATTAATGGGAATTTTCGTTTTCATATATACAAATACATATAGATCATATTATGTATAGATATTAACCAATATAAAAATATTATGAAGATAATATACGCATTTTAATTTTGTTTTTATAATTATTTTATTACTCACTAACTAATTTGATTATACACTAATTGAATAACAGAAAGGTCGCCTTAGCGTTAACTTGATAAAGACCTTACGACCAGCACTAGGTGAATTGCTAAAGACTTACGATGATGATCATTGTATAATAGTTTTGTAATAATTCATATTATTTTATTATTATAAATAATTACTATGTTATTCCAGATGTTGTCAACATTTATACCAAACGTCATCCAAATCCGTTCAGCAGTTTTTTTCGTGTATAACAAACGTATATTAAAATTTTCACGTTTATCGTACAAGTTATTTAATAAGCATAAAGGAACCGTGCACGATAAAGTACCGCACACACATCTAAAATATTGGAAGTTTATCTCACAGACCGTCAAACTGCAATGAATTTAAGATCCATAAAGTCTCATATTTTGGGAACAAAAATTACCAAAATCGCATTATGATATAAACAGAGATACCAACACCCAAATACACAAATAACTTGACTTGCGTTATGATACGAAACATAAAATTTGCATGTTAATACGCCGAGTTTTAAATTCATTTACATAAAACCGAAGTGATCACAATGTAAAAGGAAATTTTCGCCAAATTTTCTGTTGCCGCCTAGGCAAATAACTTAATTGAATATGGGTTAATAAAAGGCACTCGGTCGTTTTATGTAACGAGAGCAACCAAACATCCACTAAATGCTTCAACACTTACAATGGGTAAAGTAAATAGCAGTCAGCTCAGAAATATCACTTGAACAATGGCCGGATTCTCGAGAAGTGAATATTGTATGTATTGAAATTAACTACTTACCTTGGTATAAAACTTAATTAAACTTGACGTAGAATAGAATGGGCGTAGAAAACAAGTCAATTAAATCTTTAACCAGTTGGAACCTTTCGATCGTTTTGGACACCCTGTCAAGCCCCACCCGGAGAAGTACAATATAGAGATAAGTTTAGCAGCCTATAGCAGCATCATTATAACTGGAGTCACGCTGACCATTGAATCAAATGAAGTGTATAGTGTAGAACCAATTATAACATATTCATGACTAATTAGACGCATCATGAGTGAATATCGTATAGCTTCAATAGTCATTCTTTTCAATTTTATTTGCTCTTCAGGAGTACAGAAAGGCGAACATTTAGTGACTTATTACTTCCACGATGCTTGCCTTTAGTATAGTATAAACTACACTATACTAGACGCAAGAATTCCACCAAACCGATGTAACATTTGATCCGCCAAAAAATAACAGAAATGAACCTGACTAAACGTTTAAACCTACTGACAAGTTTATGCTAGATGCAGTAATTCCTTGGTCTGCTAGAGAAACGAAAGCGTCGTATGCTTTACTCCTCTGACACCTGACATAAATTAAATGAAAATATTAGTTTAAAACGCATGCTGTTAACTTAAACGTAAAAATAGAAATAATATTGAGAGTTGAATATATTTTTAGCAACACTTACCCTCGGCATAACCGACGTCAATGGGTGACGAATTATCGTCCACTTATCGTCCTTTAAAAGGGACTGCTTTTTGTATGAAACCTTTTTATTCATTTAAGATTATGATTATCCCAAGAAAATAACATTATAATAATGTTTCGAACTAAATTGGTTTCAATAATGAGGCATGTTTCATGTTTTCTGATCCAAATCGGAATAAATACATTAAATCAGTATTTGTGATAATTTCTTGCAATTGTGCAATTTAATATATTATTAAACAAAAAAAAGCAAGTAATCACTATTAGGCTTTTAAGATGTTTTTGTAAGTTTCGAACATTTAAATTTAAAAAGTATTATTATTTGGATTTTAGCAAGTAATTTTAATTAGCCATTATACATTTATTTTATAAATTCTACATTTCCAAAGCGAAAATCGAATGACATTTCATCGTTCATACGGTTTCTTTCGCGTTATTTTGTAATTGGGCGTCCCTGATCTGAACGTAAAAAATACTTGCTATGTTTATTATGTATAGATGATGGTATAAGGATAAATAGGTATACTTATTGTATGCTGCATTGCCTTACATCTCGCCCACACACGTTTCGTTTTTGACTTAAATGGGTGGTAGTTATCAAAAGGCACCGACTGTCCTAAATCATAAAAAATAGAATGATAAAACTTACTCCCTTAACGTTAATTAAACCTATCGCAGGTTCAACCCTAGCCATGACTTGAGAAGAACCTGCGAAACCATCTTAGCGAGTCTCGTTTATTAATAAAAGTTTTAGGTCTTCTTTTTAGGGTTCCCAAGGTGTATTGTCTATCCCAAATTCTACTATTTTCTTTAATTTATGCGCTGGCAGCTCTTGTACGCTTTGATAATAGCACAAGTTAACAGCTGTTCGATGTGATGATAAGATTTTCCAAGAAGTTCAAACATGTGACCTCTTATACCTAGTAATATTAAGGATTCCAATAACTTTATCTTTATATACAAAACTAGCATACAGTTCTCGACTGTACATTTATACGTACAGAAACAAAAGAAATAATGTTTTTAAGCCAATCCGAAGCCTCTCATGAAACGGCTGCTCGAATCGAATAGACGTCACAACCCACAACCAAGTTTCGCAATTGACAAGATTCGCGATTTGATTTTGTGCGTCATTCCCTCTGATAATAAATATAGCCTTGTCACGTAGCGTGTCGCTTCCGCCCCTTTAAACACTGATTGCAGTCGGTTTGTGATAGCTGCTGATCTCTATATATAGATAGTTGATACTGTAGTTCGCCATCACGACACTTCAAGAAGCGCTACCGCCTGAATAACTGACGAATGATTTAAAATATATCTTAGAATGCATGCGCGTCAGCCATTTATTATTTATCTAATATTTCATTATTTATATCCTCTGACGCACGTTTGATATCGTTTGATTTAGTAATTTCACTATTGTATTGAATATATATTCCCTCTGACTAATCCCAGTATTACCCCATATTCATAATCCTTCCATAATCTATCCAGTTATATAGAGGTCAAAGGTGGTGGTCGAGCCGCGTTGGTAACCTCGCTGGTAGTGACGCGAAGGCTTCGGTGTCGCATTGGACTCGTGTCCCTGCATGAGGGAGGCAGGAGGAGGGCTCGGCCTCACGCCTGCGCCCCACAACCAGCGCCATATTATGCTCTTGTAGCGTAGTCTCGGTTCGTTTGCTCAATTATCTTTAACGTATTGCTCTTCAATACTACGTTAAATGCGTACTACATTAAATGCTCTCAATGCGAAAAATATATCTTTCCGTTCATTGTTGTTTTAATTATGACATTCAATTAATGCCTTTGTGCAATTAAGAATTCGTTGGGACGTATTACAGTGTAATAAATGACGCTCAGTAGAGTCCCAAATTAATTACAGACGCTGAATCATGTCACTTTATAATTTTAATTTCAATTTGAGGTTGTCACTTTCTCAGTTTGGAGAAAATGATTTGATGATATTACCGGTTGGACACAGGTTAGCACTACGTGAGTGGCCTATGTCCAGCAGTGAACGTCGTCCGGCTGATAGTGATAGTGATTGCCGTTAATTGTTCTATTAATTGGTTTACTGTGGATGAGTAAATGTTTTTATCGTAAAACCAGTTTCATAAATTTGTTATTGCCGTCCTAAGCATGACCCATTTTCCCTAGTACTCTCTAACACAGAGAAAGTACGGATTTTCCTGTGGTCTTCACAATATATATATACATACATATATACAACAATTCTTGAAGAAAGATTTATAGTGTATATTGCATTTGGGCCAGGTCGGATCGCTTGTATAATTACTTAATAAAACTCTAGTAAGAGCTATACCTTAGTAGAGTTGTATTTATATGTCATGCTGTATTGGAGTCGAATTGGGCCGGGAAGGTACACATGATCCGCGTTAGAAGTGATAGCTATGTTGTGCGGTGTTTGTGAGGAACCGATAGCCTATTAAAAGGGATAGGGGTAAGGGTGCAACACATCTACATAACCATAACCATGCGATCGTTTATGGGCGACGGTAGTCACCAAACGGCTCTTATTTCTCGTTTGTCCCCATATTTCCAGTCGCTCCCTCATCACTGAGGATTGTCCATGGTGACAATATATATATATATATGGATATATGACATGAAAAAAGACTATTAAATTGCCATACGAGGTTACGCATATTTCATAAATTATCTTGATTAATATAAAGATGTAATGTTCATTCTGTTCGTGTGCAGTCAGTTTAGGGAACTTTTATTCACAGATAAAAAAAATTCTTTATCTATACGAAGATGCCCTAGAGACCTCAATACTTGAATAAAGCCAACACTTGACCGACGTTTTTTGTATTCATTTTTCAATCTCTCCTCAGCTCTGTGCTAAGTTGCTGTAAAGTTTATTTTTTCAGGCGTGTGTAAATTATATTTAATACACTCCATATAAGATGTGTGCTATTTACAAGAGACAAAGTAAAACTTATTTTATTATGTTTATGTAAAAACTTATAATAAAAGCAGTTTTTATTAAATCCCGTTTAGATTTGTTCTCATTATTAGTTTTTTTAATAGAAACTTCTTTGATAAAAACCAACGTCCATTAACATCCAAATAAATGATTATACACATATATTCCTTCTTATATCAGTAATTAGAAGGTGCTGGTTGGCAATTTCAGTGAATGTGCTATATAATGCTAATTAGAATGAATGGCAATATCATTAAATATATAATCTTAGCCAATTCCTCTTCAATGACGACCTCATATTTTAATTATTTTTAACTGTATTTTAGCAGCCCAAGTCTTTAAAGGAAGAGTTTATAAAACTCATTCCTCATTCGTGTACTAGAAAGCCGGCCAAGAGCCAGGAGAAGGATTCCGAAGCAACAAACAAAAGTCCATTATATTCCAACCTAATTTCTCTTACATATTTACCTTCAGTAGTTCAAAAGTTGGAAGGGAGGAGGGAACTTTTGTAAGCCATTAGAAATCGTTGATTTTGTAGCAGTTTGTAAAATACACTTATCTTCCAAATTTCAAACATACAGCACCCATAATCTTTAGTAAAAGGTCTGTGACACACTGGGTATAGTAGAAGGTATATAGTATATTGAAACGTATAACATTAAAAGGTAAAAGTTCCACTTTCCGCCATTTGGCTTCGGAACCCTATATACAAGACTTGAATATCACGTCACATGCAAGTGTGTAAACAAAATTGATAGCGCTTGATTTTGTAACCCCACGTTTTTTGTATGATTATTTTGAGATCATTTTTGTACTAATCTTTTGTATGACTCTTCTTATTAAAATAATTAATGAATGACCTTAACCACGTCCATCATCACCGGTATTTCTGGCTTGCTTTCAATGGCGATTTTCTTTGGTAGTAACTCCTTTAGTGAAATAAATTACCCATAAAGAGCAAGAATATCGTTTTCTCAAGGAAATACTCTATATAATGAATTCGGTACTGGTACATTTTCGCTTGAATAGTTTTTTTTTAATCTCTAATGACAGTAGGTAAGCCATATAACATAATATATCAAAGAACGATGTCGTGAAAACACACACAAGTATCGCTGTAATGCATTCGCTATAAAATAAAAGCAGCTTAAAAAACTAAAACCACCTTTTATTTTTGCTTGCTAGTAAACATAAAGGGCAGTCGGAGGCTGGCTGACGGATCACCTACCCTCCATTTCCGCCATCTGGCCAGCTCGATAGTTAGAATAGACTCGATAGAAAAACTATTGTTGTGATTTAATCTACACATAATTGCCGATGCGGTTAACACAATTAGGTTAAATAATTCAAATCCTTATATTTTATTTCGTAGCAAATTAGTTTATTACAGCTCGAGCTAATAAAAACGTGTATAAAAATTAAATAAAATGAATCCCCCAATGCGCAGACGAAGCTTATTAGTATAACAGTCACTCCCGGTTGAAAATGCGTAGTAGATAGATATTTTCCGCCGGAACAACCCTGCCAACAATCGGTATTGGTGGCGGGCTTGTTTAAAAAAAATGTCAAGCCTATCTGATCCATTGATCAGTATGGTATTCCACAGCCTTGTTTTGCCTGCGCAAACATGTGATATGGTTATTAAAAAAATAGGTTAGTACAGGTAAGGATATTAATTATCTGTGGACAGTCTTATATTCGCCATTTTATAAAAAAAGTGGCGTTGAAAATCCATTTCAATGTTTCATAAAGCTGAAGAGGGTCGAAAGTCAGTAGCTACACGAAAGATATTCGAGAAATGGTATGACGATACTAAGAATCCATAACTGACCACGTTTTTATAGTTTATAGAATGTATGCCTATTTGGCCGCGTATCATTTGAAAGTTTTAGCTGATTGTTACGCAGATGCGTTGTTCTCCCATCATCCCCCGTCCCAACGGGCCACCGGTTCCTCACAAACCGCACAAAACGCGACAGCGACGCTCACTTTACGCCGTTATCAAGTGAGAGGTACTTCCCCGGTCATGCCAGCCCAATACCGTTGCATAGGAGGATGTAGTATCATGGACCATGCATGGCACTATGTCCTTCTATGAAGCATGTCACTACCCCTTTCTAAAATTTGATAATCTATCGACAAAATATCAGTAACAGAAATGATATCGCGTTATGTGCAATTTCCGCTGGCCCATTGGAGGGAAGGCCCATCGGTAGGCACCAAAACGCTCAGATTGCTCGTTTTTACGTATGATTTTGATGCAAACGTTATTATTCTCGCGAGAAAATTACCAGTTGTAGGCTATAAAAAATGAATTAGTCACCTATCACAAAAACATATTCAGTTTTTACTCGAGCGATACCGCGGATGTAGCTAGTAATTAAATAAAAAATTGAAATATTATAACAACAAAATCTTTTAAAAATATGATACATAAAACTAACACACACGCGCTATTGAACGCGCTACGTTGGGTGTTTCACTGTCGGATAGAATTCGTAAAAAAGTCATAAGGCAGAGAATTAAGTATCCGATATCACGCGACGAATAAGCTCGCTGAAGTGGGAATGGGCTGGTCATACACTCAGAAGAACAGATGGCAGATGGGATAGTAAGGTTCTGGGGTGGAGGCCGCGTTTGGGAAAACGAAGTGTTGGTCGACCGTGCACCAGGCGGGAAGACGATCTCCGTGCGGTCCGGACCGATGGATCCCGGATGCGAGTAGCAGGAGGTTCATTGAAAAACCGAAGATTGGACCGATAAGGGACTATTTGATCATTATTGTGAACTTCAATTTATAAAACCAGTCGATACCCTTATGGATTGTAAGTAACAATTTTCAAAACGTATGTCTTTTACGAACAAGCTCCTTGGAGATTTGCATTCCAATATTGAAGTGTCGGGAGTGTAGCGACACAGAGGCTGCAATTCTTTTTACTCTCAATACTCCAGACGTATTTTACAAGCTTCAATCGGCACTGATAGCACTTACATAGATATTTGTCTGTAAATAGAACTACAAAATGGACTTTGTGTTAAACTTTGAAGTATTGTTGAGCACAACTCTTGACTTACTGGAAATGTCGTCCTGATGTTTCATCAGAAATTTACAACTAAACTTCGATTGGTGACTATGGCCTACTATGTTAATGATTTATGGTTATGGTGTTATGACAGTATTTTATGTTTAATATATACTTAATAAAATCTATAGATTTGCCTGCATATTTTACTATAATATGTATATCATATCATGCATAAATTATACAACAAAATATATTATTAATTATTATATACTATACTAAATAGAAAATGAAACTGCGATGTCACGACTTAATTGTCTGTCAGTGCAGCTGCGATTTATTAAATTCAAATGAAACATGAGAATATGTGGTGTCATTAAAGTTTCTGCAAACCGATAAGACCAAAGGAAATGCAGAAATGTGAATTGCATTTAGAAAACGAATAAAATGTAGATATTTTTTATAAGTAATCGTTTAAACATGTGTGGCTGTGACTAATGGAGTGTAACTACTTCTACGACTTGTACGTCGAGACATGAGAATGCTCGTCTGCCCTCTATTCTATAAAAAAAAAAGAGTGATTCACAACTGATATCCCACCGTCTCAACTTTAGTGATTAGTCATAGTTTCTACTTTTAATGTGTGCCGATACATACAAATATTTTGTATATGTGTGTTACACTCACATGCAAAAACTACAGAATATTTTTCGATAAATTTATCACAGATTATAATCTAGAAAAATAAAAAAAATGTAACCTTTCGGAAGCTTTCATGCGGGTGAAATAGGGCACATTTAGTTTAACAAAAAATACAATTGTTACGAATTGTTATACAGCCTATCAATTTAATCTTCTACATTTTTATGGCAAATGAGGCAAACAGGAATGCCATCTGGTGGTAAGTGCCACACGGGTTGTCGACCTATAAAATGTCTGCTCTGGAGCACGTCCCCAAAACAGCGGCCATTAAAACCGCATTACTGTATAAATAAAGAGTTTTTAAACAAATTACGACTGAACTCGGTAATAATTTACTACGTGGTCTCCTGTTAAACTTTGTTCGTGTGAAATACATGTACAATGTACACATGGACAGTAGTTAGGAAATACCTAATTCTTAATTTTTATTGTTATTTACATAAAGTTGATTAGACTCGATAATAACATCTATCATTTAGGAGGAAGAGATTTTTGGTAAAAAGAAAATTGTTGTTAATCGGATTGACCTGAATCATTTGTCTCGAATGACATTGGCGAAAATTGATAGCTATATTCTCACGTTTTGTGCGGTCATGAAACTTTTGCATGGCCTAACAAAGGGAGTTATTTTACTATTGTTTTATCTAAAAAGCTGATCACTCGAATGCTCTTATGTGGTATTAATTCATTTTAGAACGAGTTAGGTGGGCTTATCGGATGATTCGCATGAATTTAACTCGGAAGAAACATGTAAATTGATTAATAATAGAAAATATACAGAAAAACAAAATTAGAACGAGTTAGGTGGGCTTATCGGATGATTCGCATGAATTTAACTCGGAAGAAATATGTGAATTGATTAATAATAGAAAATATACAGAAAAACAAAATTAGAAAGAGGTAGTGCCATGCTACATAGGAGGAGGTAGTACCATGCATAGTGCATGACACTATATCTTTCTATGCGACGGAATTAGGCCGGCACGACCGTGGAGGTATCTCTCGCACACTTGATACCGCCGTAAAGTGACACTTACTGTCTCTCGTTTCGTGCGTCATAACAAACAAAGAATACACTAAAAACTTCCTCGGGAATCGCTCTACAGACCAGTGAAAAGTGCACAAAAATTTGTGCAGTAGATTTTGAGAATATCGATCACATACAGATAGATTTTGGGGACCTTGTTTTATAAATAAGTGTAGATAGATCACCATAAAACAATAATTAACATTATGGAAAAAATATACATGAAAATATTTCGTTAAACTACGTACGCCTACGGAATATTATCATAAAGTCAACATCGGCCGATGATAGCCAAAATAAGTGATTAACGACTTCCGCTTTATTTTATCGCGATGGAAATAAACGCACAACATGAAAGAGAGAAAAATGACTATCAATCAATAGGTTTTCACGGTGTCTCCTGCTAGGCTCGTAGTCGTTATACACTGTAAAGCGTCTGGTTTCAACATCATCAACCATACTGTACATAATATTTTTAATCTCTTTCTTCCCATAATCCCACTGTGGGTCTTCTAACATCACATGCAATTAATTTCTTAAGGTCCCATCCTTGATCCTTTCACGAAGCTTCCAGCTATATCTTCAGCCTGTATCCGGACTTAGCCCTGTGAGCCACATTTTGGTGTCGATTTGGTTAGACTAGCGGTTTGGTGCGCGTCGCCACGTATTCTTTTTCTCTCTATATTCTCTAGCATGTCCCGTTTATTGAAATTCCCTAGTTGTGTTTTGGCGAAATGGCCAGAATAGGTCAACATCAACATTGGTAGCGCATCGTGGACTGCCTGATCTTGATGCTAAGTTGGTCGAGAGTTAATCAGTTTTTTCATTTTGTGTGGACAACACATGTATGGCACGTTCAGATTCACAGGAGTGACAAATGGTGTTTATATCTTTTATCACACTTTATATTATTTATGCGAGATCTCTCCGATCTTGCTGACTCAATTCAGTTGCAACGATGATGATAGCACCGCCCCTTATAATTGCAACGATGATGATAGCACCGCCCCTTATAATTGTTATTATCGAAACATTCGGTAGTAGTTCACAAGTTCCATTTGTATTGTAAAGTTGCCACCCTTCTTCAAGTTTATGAGCAGACAGTAAAAACATTTTCTGCATGAGAAAAACCCAGTGAAGGATCTCGACGATAGCGCGATAACGTTCAGCGCTGTAATTGGATTATGGCGTCTGCGGGATACTTGTAATTTTCATAGTTTTAATACTCACTTTTCATGGCCAATGACATTTTCTTGTACCTCGTTTGGTTTAGTTCGACAAATGTTACAAGCAATTCAATATTATGTCTCTACCAATATTATTAAGAGACAACATTTGTTTGTTTGTCTGTTGGCATGGAATAGGTTCCAAATCTATTGAAATTTTCAAAACGTTACAGATAAGTATGATAACTTTCACTATGTAACCAACGATGAGAAAATTAAAATAAATCCTTATATTGCAGCTTTTTTATAGAATAGGGTGACGTTGCCCTCCTTAAATGGACCACCGGGTACTCACAAACAGCATGAAATGCGACAATGCAGATGTGACTGTTTACGGCGTTATTATGCGAGTGAGAGGTACCCCAGTCGTGTCGGACCAATTCCGTTGCATAGGAGGATGTAGTGTCATGCACTATGCATGGGCAGGATGTAGTCATCCTCCCATGCAGGATGGCATTACCTCTATCCTAAATGTAGAATTTTGATTTGCAGCTGTAGAAATTTTGACAACTGAGTACAAACGACATACGTTGTTCTGTCATGTATTAAATTTGTTGTCATGGTTATCTGTCGTTTACGAGGTCGAAGTTAAAATTTATAATTTTTGTAAATCAATTAATTTTTTCCACGGAGTAGTTCCATAGATTGAAAACAAATAATTATTTTTATAGTAATTATTTCTCATAAAAAAGTAGTGTCGTTGTGTTTCGCAGTTGAGTTGGCTTGCTGGAAGCGAAACAGATTATTGTAACACGGACGTAAATTGACAGTCATGTTATAACTTTTTTCATATTTCTTTCCAGCTTATTCTGCCAGAGTTTAACGGCTAACGAATGAAAGTGTCACGTTTAAGCGTTGATCAAATATATCCCCTAAACAAACCTACATACGACATTAATACCATTTCCACTTTGTGTCCTGCTTGGGGACTGTCTCACATTCACATAATTCCGTAAACTGGTGTCTTTGTTATCGCGTTTAATGCGTTTTATATAATTATGATAGATAGTCTATTGGGGACGAGGAAAAAGAGGCATACACATTCCCATAATTTCTGTAACTACTCGTCGGGGCAACCCCTTATACAAATGCGTCAAAAGGGACAACCAACAACTCGGAGCCTTTTGATGACTACCGGCACCCATAAACATCCGCATAATTGTCATGTAGGTGCAAAGTAATCATTTCCTCCTCCCCTCCAATGGGACACCGGCTACTCAATGACTGCACGAAACGAGACAGCAGAGCTGTGACTTTAATGCGGTGTCGTGTCAGCCAGGGGTACTCGCCGGTTCGAATGTAATGCAACATGGCACTACCTCTTAGGATATTTACGATTTATTGTGGTGCACCAACTATCACATGATGTAAGCTTGTTTATATTCTTGATAATAAAATAGAATTTCGAAACGAGTACACAGGAAACTAGACGTCGCATAAGTTAATCGATTTACGAACGACTAGCCAAGCTTGGCAGAGAGCTTCACGGATCATGCGTAACAGATCTTAAGGAATCAGATTATAAGGAAGAATTGCTTTAAAGTATATTTTTAATTCTCTAACAGAATGTACCTCCACTAGGTACACTGATCTGATATCTTATATATCAAATTCTCGTGTCACAATGTTAGTTACCTTACTCCTCCGTTATCTTATATATCAAATTCTCGTGTCACAATGTGAGTTACCTTACTCCTCCGATATCTTATATATCATTTTCTCGTGTCACAATGTTAGTTACCTTACTCCTCCGATATCTATATATCAAATTCTCGTGTCACAATATGAGTTACCTTACTCCACCGATATCTTATATATCAAATTCTCGTGTCACAATGTTAGTTACCTTACTCCTCCGATATCTATATATCAAATTCTCGTGTCACAATATGAGTTACCTTCCTCCACCGATATCTTATATATCAAACTCTCGTGTCACAATGTTAGTTACCTTACTCCTCCGAAACGAATTGCCCGGTACACAAACATTTGGCTCATACCAGGTATATGGAGAATTTTAAATATTGTATTTTGTCCCATACCTATTCTGTGTAATGCAATCACAGCAATTATGTTCTCCTTATCACCCCAATTCTAATAACGCAAAATGTTGTACAATGTATTGGCGCCAAAATGTGAAAACAAAGTGAAACAATCCTATATAAACAAAACAATTCTATAAAAATGTCAGATTCCAAATTCAAGTGTAACATCTTTTTTTATTGTAACAGTATTTGAGGCCAGACTTAATGTATACGGATGCCTGATATTACACATGTAGAGCGCTGCCGCATATTCCCTGATAAAAATTGAAACAACCAGCGCAATCGCGCATGTTTCAATTCCTTTAAGAACAAAGCAATGTTGTCTATTCAAACGATGGCGGTCTATGAAATCAGCAGTCCACTAGATTCCTGTCAATGACTTGAACGACACGATCGATCTTTATGGTGAATGATCTTTAACTACATTACATTATTCTAGCCGAATTCATCCAGCAGCGCTGTTGTGGGCCGCTCATATAACGGTAAATTTTGATACTACATTATAGAACACTGTGAAGGCGTTTATATTTGACAGTGACAAAAGATTCTAACTGCTCATTTACACTATGCAACAGAAAAGGAACGATACAACACATGTGGTAACGACATGAAACTCTCGTTTTTCTATTTTATAACACAAACTTAATATAACGCGTGTACGTGTGTGCGTTAACACTTGTGCCTCTTCCCGGAACACACGGGGCACGGGAGCCCTCTCCTCTTCCTCTTGTTTTTAATTAACAGTACCGTCGCAACACGGAACAGCTATATGACTTTAATATTATATCCTTCTGAAACGCTTAGATTTTTGTTTTGTAAGTATGAGTATACTGACTTTATTATGGACAAAATATATAGAATATGATAGGGATAATATAATGTTGATATAGAACATTATGCATCACCAATAGATAATACTAGATGTCTATAATGGACATGCAAAAGTGCAATCTAAAACATTCTGAAAGCAAATATTTTGTAGCGATAATGTATGTTTTTGTATTTTATTAAATTAGTGATATTGTTTAAATAATAGTATTGAAGAATAGCAAGTATTTATCATAGCATTATTGTAATTTGTTTTTTATGATCTTCGTTACCTCTGTCCCTCCTCATATAAAATAACTATATTTTTACATTTTATGGAAAAAAATAGTTATTTGTGCTTATGTATCGGAATAATATTTATGCTATACAAATATTAAGTTCCTTACGTGGTTTTGCCTGTAGTCTACGCGGACGGAGACGCGGATATAGCTATTATTATGCGGACTAGGTCATAAATGCTAAAACTAGCTCAACTAACCGCTGTTATATTTCAAAGATGACATAGCATTGGTTGACACAGATTATGTCAACGTCACCCTTTGTACGTCCAATTTTGAACATAATCCCCTTTCAATTGACGCTAAGACGGCCCTTCGCCTTATACCTCTTCAGAGCGTCTTGATTAGGGATTGATGACATCCGAAGCATCATCTTATTACAATGGATTGGCCCATTGCTTAGGAGGAAAGGAGGATAACATATTTGCATGATAAATGTGTGGATGTCTGTCCGCGTTAGTAGTTTTCCCGTTTGGCCCCCTATATTATAAAAAAGCAGTTTATTATATGTAGGTAGCTCTCGGTCATATAATGTTGCCGTAGTAGTGATAGCTATGGTGGTCCATCGGGGGAGGGGGCGAATGACAGCAACGCATATGTACATGCGGATGTTAATTGGAAAAGAAAGCTTAAAAATAACGCTTTTGGGATAATCCAACCGGGGATACAAATAAAATGGATAAGACATAATATCTGCAAGCTGAATCGCTCTAAACTTTAAAAAGGCTTTAAAAATTACATATTGTAATATCCATCCAACCGTAACAACAAAAAAAAGGACGTGGAAAGCTAGAGATCCATAGACTTGGTGTTAGTTGAAACAGGCTTGTATGCAGTACTATACCAATGATCAGCGGGGTGCAGATGGTCTGTAAAGAAATGTTTTTTTATATTGCAATTGTAGCCATTTATTTGTGACTACTGACACGCATTAATATTAACAGGCCCAGTGAGCCATCAGCACCTCGCAAACAACACAAAACACGATGTGAAGGTATAATGTCCAAGTCAGAAGCATGAGTCTACCTATATTTGGCCTTTAACGAATACTGGTAATAATCATAACTTCCTATATTTTTCGCTATTGATCTGTTATAGTAGACTTTGTTCATAAGAAACAGGGAATAAAATATACATAAAACCTTCCTCAGGATATGTTCTATTCAAGGGTAAAAACCGCCTGAAAATCTGTTAAAGCTAAGCTCTTGGGCAATTTGTTTTAAAAATTGCATTATATTAATGTATATAGATGATTATGATGACGATAATGGTATTTATTAATCTGTATATATTGTACATAATATAATATATGTATATATTGTACATATAATATATGTATGTAAAAGACGCTTGTCACGGTGCTTAAGTTGATTCTTCCCAAAAAGGGATTGACATGTTATCATGAAATAATCTCGGTGTATTCGATAGGCATGAGAATAGGTCGTAAAGGATATTTCAACTTTTTATTTAAAACTCAACGCATGTGAATCCTCGGAACGCAGCTACTGTTATGATATATGGTTGAGAATTTTAATCTGTCGTTTTCTATACATTGTTACTTCTATAATTCTACTAAATTTCACTGGTCACCTTTCACCCGTCTTTGAAGAGGGACTTGAAAATGTCTCTTGGTTGACATTAAAAATTTGAAAAAGATTATGTATATATAATATGATATTTCACTGGGTAGCAATGAAATAATGGTAATAAGAAAATTATATACTGGCCTCTTTGTTCGACGATTCCAAAGATGTTTATATTTAAAATTAAGCAGAATATAAAAATTGTTTATAAACTTAACGAACACTGTTCTTGAATTGAGTTTCCATGTTTCGTCTACTGCACTTTAGTCGTTGTTCTAATCGTATAACGTTCAATGACAATTACTATGAGATATTTATTATTTATAACGTTTTTATTAATACCACATTATATCTTTCCCCTGGAATATTATATTGAAAGGATAAAAGTCATGTAGTACTTTTAATAGTATCTGTTCATCCAATACACTTGTATGATAAATTAATAGGCAAAATAGTTTTTATCCATACATTTTTATAATTGTAATAAATCGATGTCATTACAGACTATATAATTTATATTTTTTATTGCTCTCCATGAGTTAACAAATTGAATGAATGAATGAATGAAATCAGCCTATCGCGCCGTCTACTGTTGAACGTAGGCCTCCCCCCATTTTGACTCTGAGATTAAAATTTGAATTAAAAGAAGAGAAAGTTGAAAAAATATTACACTAATAGTGTATAATAATAAGTATAATAGATTAAAAATTATGCATAAGAAGCGCGTAAAGTTTACGAGACAATTTCGAGTTAATTAGGTATAGACGGAAAACATAATGCCCCCCAGGCCCCGTGGTTTCCCTCTCCATTAATTAAGCACATTATACATTTTGTTCCTAAGTTTGAAGAAGTTTCGTTGATAAGATGACCTCCGAGTATTTTAATTCCTGGAATGGTCCACAAGTAAAACCATCCAAACTCTCAATTAAAGGTAATACTTACTTCCTGCCATCGTATCCACAGCAAGAAAATCGAACTCTCTGGAAGGTAAGAAATATAACGCTCATTTTAGTTGCTTTATATTACTTTAAAGCCACATAAATGAGTGACGTTAGCTTGTATAAAACAAATCTTGCAAATGCAATGATCGTCTTCATCATCATTATCAGCCCGTAACGGTCCACTGCTGCACTTAGGCCCCTTTCAATGAACGCCAATGTAATATATATCGCAAACATACATATAATTTATTGTTCTGTTAGCTGTTACTACAGTATAAAGATAAAAACTACTACGCCATATTTGTATATGGGGGTCGATAACCTCACAGTGTTCTATAGTCAAGTTACTATGTATTTACCTTGTACATTACCATGTACTTGAGCTGTATGTGACACACCTTACCAGCTTATCAGGGAACATGTTATATGTACAGGAAAAATGTAAATATATCCTATATACAAAATAATAAATAACAACAAGTACATTCCGCTTTAAACTCGTCACTTGAGCTTGAATTGAATTTAGATTGAATTCCCGTAGAGGTGCAGAATAAAATATACACTGTCAAATTCATTTATCGAAATCTTAAAAATAAAATAACTTGTTGTACTTACAACAATTTATGAAAAAACTTCAAAAGATTTACACACAATGTCCGATAGTGAAGATATTGAAAGGCCGCGAAGAAGATACACCTTATGCTCCCGCTGCTGGCAGCCGGAACTAATCAAACAGATACTTTGTACTAGTTCTGGCTACAGCGAGTACAAACGAAGCGACTCAAATGCCTTAAGAGCATATTGTGGCGACATCTGCAACATTACCGAGCTACAACAGCTCCTATAGACTGGATCAAAGTTCTAAATTGGCTAAATGTAGTAAGAAGTTATTTAGTTCCACTACATTACATTGGAGACTTCATGCAATATTCGATAAAATACTAGAAAATTCTCTCAGGGCTATATTCTCACAAAACGGCTGCCAGCGGTTTTAATGAATTTTACAGGAAATGTTTTTTTGCGTTTATATTCATTGCCCCTTAATCTTTCATTACATTTTTTTAAATTTTCATACCATATTATTGATGTTTTAATTATTTTTGTCACCTTAAAAATAGAGCATCATAATCACACTTGAAACATGGAAATCTCATAAAGTAATTCATAGCGATTTCTTTGTATAGAATTTTCTCTCAAACTTCATGGTAAATATATACTAGAAGTTACATCGCTCTTTTTTTATTTTAGGCAAAATAAAACGTTTATGAGTAAATATAAAAATATGTTAATGGGTGTGATGGCATACATAAGTGAAATTAAATATTTAATCTTCTCAGCAATTAAATATTAATCCCTTTTCTCACTTCATGAATGTAACTAGATTTACATTTCAGAACGAAAGCCATGCTATCTATTTTTAGAATCAAGGAAATGGCGGTTAGTACAAATTAAGTTTTTCATAGCATTATTAAAGACTTGATCGGTATCGTGTAGTACTAGAAGGATAATACGGGGCACACGGGCGCCGCGAAGCTTTGCCGCAGGCGCGCTGCTACGAAAATATCCGAGGAAAGACGATCGTTCCACTCCGGCTCGTAACGAAGTGCTACGAGAACGCCCGAGGACGCACGATCGCTCCACTCCGGTTCGTAACGAAGTTTGACGATCGCAACCACCCTCTGTCGACGCGTGCCGGATCCAGTCGCAGTGTGGCCGCCTGGGCGTTGGAACAGTTCTCTGCATGCCCAGTGCTCGGTTATGTAACTGAATAAACTTATTTATTTAAGAACCGTTAATATACACCTGTGATTGCAATCGAAAGACATTCACTTCGATCATTTCAAATTAATTATAATTTGTGTAAAAGTGATGTGTAGCTACGCCTATCCTCGCGACAATAGTCATCGGGACAGGTTTTCCGTTTCGTTTAAAACGTTTCGCAGGATCTATTTGTAATGTAAAATACGTATTAATATCGAATGAATATTAAATTGTGTTATTGTAACAACGATTCGTTAAATTAAACTTATATATTTATAATAAATGGAATTATAAATATTTATGAATATTAAAATATTGTACATGTAAAATACATATATATTTGTGAACATATTTATGTTAGTTTTTAAAATTGTGTTAATAAAACAAAACATAGGAATTTGGCGCAATGCAGGACGCTCGTGTGAAAACGTTCACACTACATATCTCGCTCCGCTCATTTCAAATACGTAATTGCTGGCTTAGTCGATACAATTTCAACTGAAACAATATCTCATTAAAGATATAACAAACATTAAAACATATGTTACGTTTCAGATTTAAACAATATTATATGTAGTCCCTTTGCAGTTTATCTGAATACCCTCAAAAGTTTGCTTTTTTTTTAAGTACCTTAATAATTGGTTTCTTATGAAATATATAAATACGTTGATGCTATTGTAATCATTATTTTTAAAATAAATTTTCAAAATGTTTATAAATATGCATATTAAATAATATTTTGAAAACGTTTATAAATATGCATGTGCATCAGACAGCTTAAAGAAAATACATTCAAGGTACACTTATATCATGTTTAGAATATTTACAGACTCTAATCTTATTAAAAACATATTTATAACGCCACTTATTCTTTAAATAAAAACTTCATGAAGCCAACGCTAGTGCCAAACATTTATATAAAGCAAAGCTTCACGACAACTCTTGACCTAAAAGCGTACACAGTTCTATCTAATCTTGAATCACATTTGTATTGCGTCGTATCTGCTTCCCTATTCTGGTTTTTGATTATCTGTTCCTCTGTGACAATATTACGGAATAAAAATTACGAAGAACATTTCTTTTTTCTAAAAAATGTCTTATAATAAAAAAAGGTTATCACCATCAGGACTATCAAATTCAACATACAAGGTCCTCTTCAAGCAGATTAGTTTCCTCAATGTTTGGCAACCTTAGTAAATATTAATTTTTAAATTATACTTAATTTATAAGCAGGTACATGATTAATTCACAGTAACGTGAAGAAGAAAAAATTAAGGTTGCATCATTAGATGTTTGTGAATCTGTAGGATGTACCTAATGATGTAGCCTGCAGATTCATGTCGATGTCTTCCGCAATTTTGAAATGCGTTCTGAATGTGTTCTTCTTATGCAAATGTGGAAAATAATCCAATTTTTTATAACACTTCGGTTCGTCTACCAATATTTCATTGTCAATTCTTCTCCGGCCAAGTAATTTCGAGGGTTCCATAACTATACAGAAGCCCCTTATAATTCGGTTATACCTAACCATCCGCCCGCACATTAGGATCGTCTATTCCCCTCCTGCTCAATTTCCACGTCTTTTACGAATCAATTTCTGTCGTAAATATTTCTGATAGCATAAAATTCATATTTCCTTTATACGTAGGTTTCCTAATCATGATATAAAAATACATTTCTGGAGTCTTTCCATTTTTTCGCTGGTTTTGGTTTACTCGAATATGAATGACCAACGTTTTTCAAATAATTTCATAGTACGTAGCTTCAATTTGCTGATATATTAGACAGAAATATTTATATAAATATCAATGTGTACAATACAGAACAAATACAACACAATAGTATTAAAGTACAAAAGGTGGATATATATATACACGGGTAAAGAGTCAAATGCATTATCTTTTCCTTCGTTAAAATTTTTACTAATTTGTTCAAAGTTTGTGAGTCTGTCGGTCCCTTAACATTACAATCGTAACATTGTTCCTATTTTTTTCCGCTTCTTTCGTTGTTTTAACATAAAATTCTAACTTTTGAAACGAATACGTTAAAAACATAATCATAATTTATTGTGTTCAATTATTTGCGTTCATCACTTTAACAATAAACCACAATCTGAGACAAAGATTTATTTGCATCATTATAAAAAGTACTGAAATTTGACAACCTTTGCATTGGAATAGCAATGGTTATATATTTTATTTTTAATAAGATTGTTTTCAATAAATATAATATCATATCAGTTAAAATTATAATTAACAGATATGTTACATGTTAAAATCTGTTATTTTTTTTTTATAGAATAGGGGGAAAATGAGCAATCGGAGTCATATTTACGACTACCGACACCCATAAACATACACATAATTAATATTTTATTTTTAATAAGATTGTTTTCAATAAATATAATATCATATCAGTTAAAATTATAATTAACAGATATGTTACATGTTAAAATCTGTTATTTTTTTTTATAGAATAGGGGGAAAATGAGCAATCGGAGTCATATTTACGACTACCGACACCCATAAACATAACATAATTAATATTCTGTTACGTCGTCCTCCTTTTCATCTCCGCCCCAATGGGCCACCGGCTACTCCCAAACCGCACGGAACGCGACACCATAGGTGTGACTTTACGGCAGTATCATGTGAGCGAGAGGTACCTCCCCGGCCGTGTTGGCCCATTTCCGTCGCATAGGAGAATGTAGTATCATGCACTAGGCTTGGCACCACATCCTATGCATAATGGCATAAGAGGTAGTGACCTCTTACAATATTATACCTACTCAAGACAGTCTCGCCGTTATATTCACACGATAAAGCACAAATACTCTCAATATATGTCCAGGGATGATAGGCTAAATATTAATTGATTTTACAGCCATTTCGATGAACCAGAACCAAAGTGTTGAAGTTGCTGGGTTGCTGGTTGCTGGTATATCTCAATCCTTCCATGACCAAAGCCGCTGCATAGTCATCAAAAGGTTGTGAATATAAATAACTAGGAACTGTATATGAATACGCTACGTAATCAAGCTACGCTTAGTTACGAAGCGTATTTATATACGCTATGCTTAGTAAGAGGTAGTATAGCGAAATTGGGCCTGCACGATCGGGGAGGTACCTTTCGCTCACATAATACCTCCGTAAAGTGGCATCTTCGGTTTCATGCGGTTAGTGAGTAGCCAGTGGCCCATTAAGAGAGGGAAAAGGAGGGCAACGTTATCGGTCTAGTATTCATGCGGATGTTCGTGAGCGTTGGTATTCGTAAAAAGGCTGTGGCTGGGCTATAAAAAAATCTGCTAAAGTATCAAAAGTTTTCCTTCCTTATTTTATCTTACCGTTATATCATTTATTATTCGGTCGTAATATACGTGTCATAATTGTTCTTTTACATTATTCATTAATTATTCAACCGATTCCCTCGATTCTTTCAAATGAATCGCAATGTTTAATTGCGCTTATTATATACCTGTTACATTAAGATAAAACAAGTTATAATACAATTTTAACAGTAATTAGAACAGTCGTATACTATATTGTTATACCCCTGAATACACCATAGGGATATCAGCAATGACCACTCAACGTAAAGTGAATCTTCTACCCCAGGAGGTATGACAATAGACTCAAAATCTCTTTATTCTCTATAGAATTCTGTGAAATGAAGTTAATAACACATGGTTACCTAACTCCCAACGAGGATTATCATGAACTAGCTTTAGGAGCTTAGCACGAGGGACGCTAAATTTCGAGGAAAAGTAATTTAAGGATTGGTGAAAGCTTCTTGGAGTTCAATCTACACTTTTACGATACATAATATAAGGCTCTAAACGAAACTTTGTTTTATATATTTTTATACTCCGTCCAAGATCGATAAGCTACGTCTCGCGTGTAATTTATAACTTATGGGCCACTTTTCATAAGAAAAACAATTTTATTTGCCTTCATTCTAAAATAATGGATGGTAAGTTTATATTCCTATTATATTGAGCCTATTGCGATCATGGCTATTGTAGAACACACGAAACTTTAAAATTATAAATACCCCAGTGATCGGAGACATTATCTGTTTAATTAGTTTTATCGTGACATGTAACAATGTATCTTTATATATGGCAGTCGGTCTCCTCTGCCTACCCCAATAGTGAACTTTGGAGAAGTATAAATACGATATATAATTTGTTGTTGTTGCATAACAACAGCACTATTTGATTGCACAACCAGACTATTATATTAATATGCTTCATAAACTCACTGTTATGTATAATTCAATACTCACAGCGCTATTACATCGCTTATGTAGTTCAGCGTATTATTATAATATTACATTGTATCTAAAATATTACCTATTAATCTTGACTCCGACCCTCAATACATTTGTGCTAAATATCTAATGGAGTTTCATTGAGTATTGTAATAATAGCTCATTAACCGAAAATAAAGGCAACAGATTTGACAAATTTTATCTGATTGAATAAAACATTCAAATAGTCTCATCGTCCGTTTGTTTGATATCTCTATATTCTTGGCTATTAATTTTATAACGAAGGAATATTTTAATAACCGTGTAAAATGATTACTGTAAAATGTTAATAATTAAGAAATAAATATTTTTTTTAATAGAACGACGAACGAAATTTAAACGATCAAGTAATGATTTGCGTGAGAGTTCGAACTCCTTCACAGGCCGTTGTCTTCCTTTATATTCTTATAATAAAGATACAATGCTGATAGTGTACCTTCAACCTACTGCCGAGTACTTGTCAAATCTTATTTTTTTTTTTATAAAAAAATCTACAAGTGGCCGTAAAAAGAGCCGACTATTTTTATATATTATTTCAATAAAAACACGACCCATTCCTAATAAAAACAAGTGTATAATTATTTGGACATCGGTAATCACTAACCCTCAGAAGTACTATATACTCATTTCATGTTGCATAAAATTATGTGCAAAAATTTTAAACGAAACGACCTACAAAACTAAACAAAAAGCTTTTAAGAAGTGTCCTCGATGAAATTTATTTCTCTCCAACGAAGACTTTAATCAATATAAGCTTTCATGAAACACTTCACTCTCTATTCTAAAGAGCTATCCACGATCCTCGTATTAAAGTAGTTTGAAACCTTTCTTTACAGAGTGCCTCAACAAATACGTCTTGTGTTTCCAATAAACAAATATTTAGATTTAATCTATTTCTATTAACTAATTAGAATATGTCTTCAAACTCGTTAATTAAACAAATTGAAACTTACAACATATAAGTTAAAAGTTTTAAAATCAGTTAATATATACTATATTGGCTGAAGATTCATATGCTTTGTTGGATATTTAAGTTACTATTTCTATATCCAGTATTGGATAACGAATTCTGGATATACAAATCTCAATCCATCTATCATATATTTGCGTGAATGTCGTTTGTGTGTCCATATATATGTAATAGTTAAGCGAATGACTAATGTATAATCGGTTCCAATGAAAATAATAAATTATTTGCGTTATTATTTTCATTCGAACCGGTTTTACATTAATTCTATTCAGTTCAGTCCATTAAAGAGAGGCCTATTAAGGAAATTGCATCACCTTGGTAAATCGTGGTAAACCTCTTCTTGGGAAATCGGAGCCTCCGATTTTAATAGCAAAAAAACTAAGCTGAACATAGCCTATTTTTTTTTTTGCTAAAGCACATTGTTAAAGTCAAGCCTATGTCAAAATCCTACCCGTTTAGTGGGTTAGTTTTTTGTATCAAAATCCATATCATCACTCTAAAATAAAGATAGACGTAAATATCGGTTACCACGTAGGGGGGTACGCAATCTAGTATAACGTATACCGTTTCAAACTATAATTTCATAACTTTTATGGTTTTTTTTTTCAATATGTACCCGTACTTACTAGCGATCCGACTCGGCTTTGCCCTAAAACCTTCCTCGAAAATCACTGTATCCAGGGGATAAAATCACACGTAAATCCGTTCACTAGATTCTGACTAGAAGACAGACAGATTTAACGACTTCGTTTTATTATAATACGTATATATCACACAGTAGTAGTGTCAGATCCTTGTTGAATCGCAAATGGATTTACTACCCATTACATCGGCATGCAAACCTTTTAAACTAATCCTCTTGATAGGTATTTTTAAAAGTATTAAAATAATTGTTGCTCTATTCATGAAGGAACACTTAGAAAGCGTCGCTGTTCTAAATCTACTTATCGTACTAATACGGGCAAATGTACGAACAAATGTATGGATAGTATCGAAGGAAATTTGCCATTTGACGTTACGTACATCGACACGATAGACCAAATGCAATGTCGCTTTGTTGCGGTGCATCACGCCCTACTTCTCTTGGGATATAACTGCTGTTGGCGTAATTAAAACTGTTTAAGCAATAAGAATACATTAGGGAACAATCGACATCAATTATATGTACATAATTATTACACTACTAGCTTTATACCTCGCTGTTTCGCCCGCTTAACATCTATCCCCAAGCCCGCCTACAATAATAATGTATTAATTCTTTTTCGAGATATTTTTTTCATTATTGCAGATTGTCTAGATCATTAGAACTATATCTAAGCCAAATTTCAACCATCCATTAAGTAGTTTTTGCGCAAAACATTATCAAAACCTTCATTGTCTTGCATTGAATCATCATCCAAATCGTTAGCACGACAGGGAACATAAATTTGTAACGATGTCAAAAAGTTTATGCTGTCTCGTTTCATGAAGCTAAGCCCCCTAAAGGAACATAATCGAATCCACTTGTGGCTGTCTCGTGTGCTGAATTCAGTGATTGAGCATTGCCTCTTGAGAGGCAGTAACGTTGCTAAATGCAGCTAAAACGAGGTTAAAAAAATACTTATCTTTCAAATAGCAACGATCTATGCATAGGTACACGTACACATACCTCGAATTTTATAGCGTTTTGTGAATTGGATAAAGCGGATAAAGAATAATCCGTATAAAAATAGTACAAATAGAAGAGAATTTAGATCTGCTAAGCTAAGAGGAATGCAAAGCGACATTTGTGTCTCGGATCAGTAAGCCAGCGTTGTAGTAACACACCCGAACTATACACGAGTACACTTGTACTCGTGTACACACATGGACGCTGTAATATGTCATGCGTACATGTGTATACACGAGTACACACATGGACGCTGTAATATGTCATGCGGACATGTGTGTACACGGGTACAAGTGTACTCGTGTACACACATGGACGCTGTAATATGTCATGCGTACAAGTGTACTCGTGTACACACATAAACGCTGTAATGTGTCATGCGTACATGTCAAATGTCAGCTGATGTTGACCGCTGTGGCCGAAATTTGGTCACGGGCAACTAAACATTGCATTAGATATTACATTATTTCCATCATATTGCTTTTTATTGTTGTTATACGGTTATATACAATAATAACCTATAAGTTATTATCAAGTTATCTCGTATAAAATCGCATGTTCATCACCAGTCTTTACACACTTACAGCCGAATTTAAGTCTATATTAATGTCGATATGGCGGATCCCTCATCCTACATACCGCATCCTGCCTGGATTTCCCCTATCTAATTGTCTGTTGTTAATTTATGACAGTAGATCAGGGAAGCCATTAATCGTTATGAACATTTTGAAATCTTATCCTCGAAGGAAGATATTAAAAGTATATTAAATTTCATTACAAATGCTTACGATGATTAATAATAATAATACGCGATAATTGTTTCACCGCCCCGCGTTGAACAGAAATGAAGGGGGGATTTAATAGGAGAACTACACAACTAGCGCATTCATTCGAAGGATGCCGCCTTTATATTTTACAGCGTTATTTGTTTTCGAGAAGTAAGTTTCGTTTATGACCGACGAGTAAATTTGTAGTTAAAAATCGGTAACGTAATATTATATAACTAAGCTAATATCCCTTTAATTCTGGAAAAGCTGTCTTTCAAGGACCAAGCAAGAAATTTGCAGTTAAGAATTTGCAGTAGGTTAGTGATAACACATCGACATAATACGAGCATTTAGATAAATAAATTTATCTTGTACAGATGTCCTATCATTATTCAATTGGGACATATATGTTAATCTGTAATAAATTACCGTGGGTAAAGTCTAATGTGCCTATTTACAATGCCCCTGTTTTGTGAAAAAATCATCATCTATCAATTTCTATCACTGCATTTCTTGACTTAATGCACGCGACAGAGGCGACTAGCAGTCGGAGCCACTTGAATACTGACGCGATTCTCATGCTGATGCGTTGCCCACCTTTCCTCCTCCCTTCCAATCTATCACTGGCTACTCACAAACCGCACGAAACAGGACAACATAGCGTAATTCTTACGCAGATGTGTTGCCTTCCTTCCCTCCTCCAATCAAATGGCCCACCGGCTAGTCATGAACCGCACGAAACAGGACAGCATAGCCCACTTAAAAATTGTCAGAAAAGTGACAACTTGCCCAGAGAATAATAATACATAAAACGATAGTAATTTTAATATACCTAATCAACGATACGCAGTATGATGATTATACAATATGGCGTCGAAAGGGCGTCATTTTGAATTATGATTATTAGCATGTCTTCTAATGTCCTTTACTCACATATTTCCCTTTGGACTTGCAACAGTAAGAGATTATCTTCATTTCTAGTCAACTGATACTTTGTCTTCCGAAAATGCACAAGGCTGTAGGTCAACCTAGATCCTAAAACATGCTTCATATTTTTCAGCCGCTTCTAATTCATGCTTTAGAATATCCAGACGATACCAGCCCTAATAATAGGCTAAGGATCTAATAAAGGATGGATGTTTGTATAATCATCAGGAGAATAAGGATGATATGATTTACAATAGTGTCAGGTTTTCCCTTTTATAGTGGTGTTTGATTGAATTTATTTGGTAAGCTTTGTGACAGGTTCTTTCAGAAGCTAAGTAACAAATCAAATGATTTTGTAAACTCATTTTACAAGTAATACAATTAAAAATAGTCTGTACTTAATTTAAGATTAAATAATTACGTAGAATATACGCCATTAACAAAGACATAAGTGATCTAAAATGCATGTGGTATTCGTACACAAATATTTAGGTTGCTACGTCGTTTCAAGCGAATACGTTACAAGGATAAATTTGCCGAGTAATCTGTTTCAGGTCAATTTCAACCAATTTATCCACCGTAAATTCAATTGTGTTATAACCATTAGTACCATATTATGTAACTATGTATAGAGCTTTCGATGAAATCCCAGCGGAAATGCCATAGCTACGCGAGGAGATAGATTAAGGGCCTGGATTGAAGAAATCTCGTCTTGGTTTCTTATTAGTTTCATTATATTTTTACTGTATGGTCGTGAAAATTGTAACCAAACCAAATCTACAAAAAAAGGACTTTCCATTAACTAAGCTTGGAGGTGACTTTTGAATCAATTTTAATTTCCGAATTTCCGAAGTGTTACATTTTTTCGTATTAATTGTGCCGTAATATTTTTCATGAAATTTTAATTTTTTAAGTTACTAAGTATAACGTAATGTTGCAATAATTCTGAAGTAGCAGGCCTATGTCCAGCAGTGGACCTCATCCGGCTGATGATGATGATGGTGAACAGATTATACCGCAATGTTAAATGGCGAAGTAATTTTGGCATGGTCCTCTCGTGAACTAGAAAGTTGTAATATCACGTGTTATATTTTTTAATATAAAAAAAAAAAACTAGTTTTGTAATGGTAAGAAAATAAAACGTGATATTAAAACTTTAAATAGTTTTATTTTTATAATAGCAAAAGTTATTGTTGTTTTCGGTTCCTTCTACTTAATATGAATATATGGTCCATAAATTAAAAAGACACACAAAAAGAGAAAAACATAATGAAAGTATTCATGTAAATTTATGTTAAAACGACAGTATAGCGGATTTACCTATGAATATAATTATTTAGCATATACAATTGAGAAATATTACTTTCGTATCGATGTATTTATATATTTTAATCTACAATAAAAATAAATAAAGTAGTATCAAGATGATGATATTAACATTAAAAAAGCAAACGTTCAAAATATTTTAAGGTGACAGAATTTCACCTACAGCCATAATAATTTCGTTTCATGTAATGACTCCGAAATTTGCCGGCAAATTTATCGGAATTAATTCAATCTCATTACCATAGCTCGTTAGCAAAGCTAATCTTCTTTTTTGTTTTTGACGGAACAAGAGAGCACTATTTGATTATTATGGCTCCTTCCTAACTCCTGAAAAGACGGAAACTGCCTGTTCCCATCAACTGCAATTTGTGCAAATAGGGGAGAGTATATAGATGTAGCAGAAAGAAATATGATCCTTCGTTTTTTTTCATTACTGGGGGGATATTAATTTCCTATGCGTTTATGTTTTAAAATATACCTTTCGAAATATTTTAAAACATAAGCGTATAGGAAATCAATATCGCTCGTTTCCTTGAAATTTGTGAATAGAAAAAACAATGTAACATCCATTGTTCCCAGCAGTTATGTCCAATTATATACAGCCTATTAGTGTGGTTTTCTGAAACCACAATGTAATTTCTATGTTTAGTTTATGGAAACCAAACAGATAGGCTTGAGCCAAGAGATGTAAACTGCTACACATGACAATATAGGTGCGCCAACGTAACAATACTACATTGACGTAGTAGATGTAGCCAAGTTTAATTCGACGTGCACCAGATTACCTTAAACTTTTAAGCAGAATAATATCTACGTGTCCCAAAAGAATGATTAAAAATAATTGTATGTGTCGTGGTCGTATTGTACAAGTCGACGTATTACGGCTAGCGATTTTCGAAAACAGGGCCGTTTTGTCTTGAAGCTGGCCAACGATTTACCGAATTGTCATTGCGAGACGTTCTTAAATATGGCGGCGTTAAGTCTCATTGATCATCTTGATTTTAGGCAGTGATACCGATACAATTATGAGATTGGGCTACGTTTTGAGTACAAATGAAAAAATTACCCAACCACGAACGTTAAGGCCTTCGAACCTATCTGGGCATAATATTTTACGTCTCAGTATTCGACAGTCAAAGCCATAGTCATTGCCATATCAAGCAACGCCGTGACTATCTAAATCAGAAATTAAAGCGTGTCAAAGAAGCAGATAATAATACACTCTATTTCAATAATGATAGCTTTTTTATATCGTATAACGCCGAACATTTTCTGACGGAATTCCACTCAGCCATATTTAATCCGGCTAATCCTTTGCCCGCCACACTTTGGAATATGGCTAGTCGTAATGAAATACGCCGATTTAAACAACCCGACTGCGATATATACAAATAATATAAATATTTTAACAAATTTTGTCGTGAATTTGATGTTGTTACAATAATACAATTTATAATTACATATTATTTTCTACCGCACATAAAGATTGTATAAGAAATGAACTCAAAATAAAAATGTTATCTCAAATATATGGTTCGAATAATACTGCATAACTATCAAACCATCAAAATGACTATGAACGATTTATAATGTGAATTGTGAAAGGGCTTTATTAAGAAGTTCTGTAGGGGTGTGGAGAGTAGGGAAGGAGGAGCTAAGAGAAGAGAGAGAAGTGTATCGGCAGCCCGTGATGAGGTGACGGCGACCGGCGGCCGCTGACGCCACTCGTTGCCGATGATGGTGGAGACGCACCGCGCGCCGCCGCCTCGATGTGCGCGCGCGCCCGAGTCCCGCGTCAAGCCCGCTTCCCTGTCCGCTCCGGCCTCCCTCGCAGGCAGCGGCACAGTCATGCATCTGCGCCGCCGCCGCCACAAGACGGTCCACTTTGGCGAGAACCTTCTTATGCAGGTTTGTGCGGATCGCGCGCACCTGACAGCGCTAGGAGCGAGGGTACCCGACATTTCCTTCTGCCATAAAGCACACACGGGAATCCGTAAGGGAGACGCGCGATTCTGTTGTGTAGCGCATCATTGTTGTTTAGCAGCAGGAGCTCTCGTAGCATTGACCTCCAACGGTCGACCGAAACCGCTCAGAGAGCGTAGCGCTGACTCACATTCGAGCGGCGGGGAAACTGCAGATAGAGGAGAGGGCGGAGGCGGAACGGCGCCTAACAACGCAAGACGTAGAAGTAAACATCATCACCATCATCACCACCACCATCACAAAACACACAACTGTCCATTCCACGATGCTGCTCCAGCTCCCGAAGAAGAAACTCCCGAAGACAAAGTATTAGTTCCAAAAAAAACCGTCTCACCCTATCTTTACATCCCGAGTAAACTCGAACCAAATGTACAGCAATTGTTCAGTTTTATTGAGAGCGTGCTGAGCGCTTGGGCCGCGGAGGAGGGACTCACGAGTACCGGAGAGTATTCCGAGCCGGATGAACGTATAGTACGTCGGCGAAAGCTGAACAAGTACAAGAAGCGTACTGATGTACTTAACATACGACGTATTGTTTATGAAGTGTCAATCTTACAAGGAACCAAGCTTCTTGGTAATGTACGATTTCGTCACTATCATTGGAAAGGAACTGCACAAACTTGCAACGAAGTCTTTTTACGTAAGGTACGTATATATAGTAGTCATTTCATAAACATTTATAAATAGCATCAGGGTTATGTCAATATAGTTTACATGTTAAATGTTGTATATGAAAGCAAATCCCACAAACTTTACAGTCCCACAAACTTTACAAATGATAAATACAAATGATTTAAGTTATAAGAATAATATGCCAGTCTATCGACGTCAGCCTAATTCTTAAGATGAATATGAGTTTTCTTAACTTCGACAGTTAGCTCGTTGATTCACAAAATACAGTGAGACGTTTAAATTTATATATAGATATGTATTTAAAGCACAGTACAATTAAAGGCTATTTTGTTGACTGACTTTCGCAGAAGTTTTGTATGTAAGAGCTTATTTAGTAAAATAAATAAGGATATCAATAGAGATATTATAATAATCTCTATTATTAATATTAGTAATGAAAGTATGTTATTATTATCAGATCTTTCTTGTCCACTATTGTGAATAAGCCGTGAGCGCCATATCTGCCTATGATGGACTATTTGTTATTTAGTACTAGCATCACCCCGCGGCTTCACCCGCGTAACTGCGGTCCTATTAGTCGTAGCGTCATGGTGTAGTCCTCGATAAATAGACTATTAAACACATAAATAATTGGTTACTAACGTTTTCGGATAGTTGTTATACTAATACAAGTATGGCTCTGATTGTTATGTTTGTTTTATATCCACAATGATACATAACTTATTGTATGGCGTCAAGTATAATCGTAGATATTTTAAACTAATAATCTGGTATTCATTATATCTGGGTCAGATACGCCGCAAACGCGCGGCACACCTGTCCCTGTCCTGATATGCGTGGAACTAAAGCCAGAGCACGGAGTTCTCTTCGAAGCATGGATAGCCATAACCCAAGTATCATCTTCGAGCTGTGATATAAAAATTTCAAATTTTCTTTGTAAAACTTTTAGATCAAGAAATTTTTTATCTATAACTGCGAGCTGGAAACGTCGTGAGCTTTTTAGTATTTTAAACAATAATCCTTCTATACGTGAGGAAGTCCACAGCCAATACTAATAAATTTAAATGCTAAGGTCTGTCTACCTGTCTGTCCGTTACGCTTACGAGGCTTACTAGATGGATTTTGGATCAGTA
This sequence comes from Eumaeus atala, assembly GCA_017140195.1. Classification (NCBI taxonomy): domain Eukaryota; kingdom Metazoa; phylum Arthropoda; class Insecta; order Lepidoptera; family Lycaenidae; genus Eumaeus; species Eumaeus atala. Next base: position 882,921 of record JAFELO010000262.1, on the reverse strand, counting down.
TCCATTGGACTCGAATATATTGGAATTTGGTAGGAGATGTAAGTGAAAAAGGTAACTTTTTCCCAAAATCAACCACAAAGGTACTGCAAATGCGGTGTAAATTCTAGATAAGATCACATAGACAGTTATTGTAAATATTAACTTATAAATTATAATAACTGTCACTGCATAATTAACATAATTATCATGGACATCGACCCTGTTATCGAACTCTGAAAATTCACTCATTTCGAACTCAATTTCTCAAATAGTATCTATCAGCTCAGTTGGCCTTATTCAAAAATACAATTCTACATTTTTTATGATACGTTTTCATTAAAGTGACTCAATATCAATTTTGTGCTGATTTGGGGCAGTTTTCATTTCCCCCGTAATGCTTGTGAAGTTTTAAATGAAAGTCACAATAACCTCGTACAATAGTGTGGTTGCAGATTAAACCCAGTGAAATATACCTAACATTTTGACCTTATTTTAGATCTCTGCGAGAATCTGCAATTTCCTTTTCTACTAATGAGGCTTTTTATTATTCTATTCTATAGAATTTTTACTGTTAAGATATAACATCACTTTATTAATTATTAGGTGATATTTTATTAATTATTTAAAAGTCAAACCTGACTGACTTATACATCAATGCAAAGCATCTGTGCTTTTAGATATGCTTGAGCATTTTTAGATATTCTACACCTGAAGGGTGAAATAGGGGCGTGAAATTTATAGGAAATTTAACCATGTTTCGCTGGTGGAACCGTCAGGGTGAGTTAATTGGCCCTGAACTCAATATTTATTTACCTTGGTTCTTATATATTTCGATAAGTTAAATAAGCATAGACATTGTACACGTATGTATGCCACATATTATGGCCGTGCAGAATCGGCAGTCTTGGCGCTATTTTTCTATTGCATACGCACCATTATAATATACAATAATAAGCCTTTATCCGTGCACTGGCCCTATTAATGAGTGCCTAGACTATCAACCCTAATTTAAAAACAGATTATATACAGTAAAAAATATCACTAATCCAATTGATTTTGTTTTTTATTCTTCATAAATTTTTCAGTAATAGTATCCTAAATTATTACGAACTAATCTGCATACAATCCGAGTGAGATCTTTGCACGAAAATCTAATAATGGGAGATACGAAAACATTTGAAGTAAACTTAAACAAAAAGTACCGTATCTTTCGTAGTTCTCTGAAACATATGTTATATATATCCAACGCCTACTAATAATATAAGGTGTACCGTGATATTATGTGGCGCTCCGTTTTCTCTCTGCCTACTCCATTGGAAAACTGGCGTGAAGACGTGTTATTGTTGTTCTTGCCAATAATAATCTACAGTTACGAGGACTAATTAGTCAATGAATACATAGATAAAAAGACAATAAAGTATTTAATCTAATTTGGAATTTCAATTTCATTCTTATCAAAATGCTGTGAACAGGTATTTGTTTATACTATAAGGAGACAAACGAGAAGTTGGACTATTGATAACACCAATAAACATCCACATACATATATATATATATTTGTGCATATGCGTGGTCCTTGTTTCTTCCTCCCCTCCAATGGCTACTCATAAACCGCACGAAACTTAAAAGAAGTTTCGCCTCTGATGATGAACATGTAATAATCTTATTTCACATTAGTATACAAATAAATAAGGAGGAAATTGTGTTTCTATTTGGAAATGAAACTCTTAAATATATAGCCAACGGTATTAGGGTATGAGTGTAACACAAAGCAGAACTGGACGACAACTCGCAAAATGAATGCTACGTTTGTAACAACGAAATTCTATAAATAATTTACTATTGAATGTTATATTACAAACGTAAATTCATGAAGTATATTGGGGAATGCCATTTTTTTATATTTCAAATCTAAGCTAAGAGGGTAAGATCATCGTATTACCAATCTGTTAATCAAACACGATTCATCTTCGTAAACAACTTAATCTTATTAGGTTTACAAGTATCCAAATAGAATTTTTTAAAGTAAATATTTCTCACAATGTTTCAAAATTAAAGAAATATCCATCTTCCCAAACACGGATCGTGTCTTAATGCTGTTTATCCTATACACTGTACAGCATTTTGCATGCTGAATTTATTTCGTATATTAATTCATGAACAAGTAACAAGTTTAGTAAGTATATTTAATAAGCCAAAGTTGGTACTTCACTTTAATATTTTTAAGTCTCAGTCCTATTAGGATACTATTATTCTTTAGAATTAATTTCGTATAGTACTTTTTAAAACTATTTGAAGTATATACATATAAATAGACGGCAATCTTTTATACATCTAAAAATGTTTAGTTATTTGTAAGACATGTTCTTAATAAAAGCGGTGAGGGCGCCACTGACGCCGTCGAGGGCTATCGAGTTGAGTGCGAGTTCCTGTATCTCCCATTCTATACCAGCAACAACGTCTTGACAATTTTATATTGAAGTCGAATATGAGTTCAATTTTTTTTAATTAATATAAAACTTTTTAAGATTCATTAAAATGAAATACATTTTACATTTACATGACACCGATATTCCACATTTTTACCTTTAGAGGAGGAAATTTTGACAAGAGGTAACAATTTTATATTCGAGGCAGAAAACGAGGGCACGAGAGCCGGTAAATTACATTGTAGAGGTTATACTATAAGTTTGTAGTCGCTAGTCTTACGGCACTGCAATTTTTATACCTTGGTAAAACATTAAGCAAATGTTACATCATAAACATTTTTCACGGTTTTGTTTGTTACAGTGTCGTATAACAAAATGTCTGTTGCTGATACTTCAAAATTTAGGTCAGTTTTAACGTATAAAATACAAAGCTGACATACAAAACGTTATTTATTTGGAAGAATGTTGCAGAAAATGCTCTATTTATTATTAAATTGTACCTTATGACTGTACTTAATGACTGCACGGTGTTAAATTTTCTCCATTATTGAAAATTGCGTCAGATTGCTTCAAACAAATAATCACAGAAAATTTATATTGTGCAGTATTGGAATGAAACTGCGCACAATAAATCAATATGACACTTACTAACAAATGACGGTAGATTTAAAAAGATGTCATAGCTCCATGTAGGTTAGGCCACTAACTTTTAGATCCACCCTAGTATATCTATATTACGATCTCTATGTATGACGTATAGTTTAGAAAATAAGTTTCACAAGAATTTTATATTGTGATTATTAACAGTTCTGCAATAAAATTTGTCATCAGATAAATAATAATGAATGTTATTATTATTAAGATTGGTAAGTGTCGTGGTATATAAATAACTTACAACGTAAATCTTGAAGCAATTTTCTGAAACATTTCAAACGCTTTACGGAGACGATTATATTAAATCTGGTTAGAGCTGAGTTAACACGGACCCTCGTCTCTCGTCTCGGCGAGCTTTGCGCACACCGCGGACATTAATTCCAACTAGTACAGCACAAAATGTACGGGCTTAGGTTGTTACCCTCTTTAAAGCGCTGCTCAGCACACTTTCAAAGCAAATAACTTTTTTTGCAGCATTCCTTGTCGATATTTTCTAATATGGCAAATATAAAGAAGGTAAGAAATTACTTTATACGCATATACTAATGTTTAAACAATATTGTGTTTAACATTTACATACTCCTCCTAATTTGTAATTCTAGTAAGGTTTTTCTATTGGAAAATAATTTGTACATTTAAGGCAAAAGATATGGACTGACTGGATGGTATATATGTTATATATATAATTAAACTGCCTCATGGTCTAGCGGTAAGCATGGTCAGCCACAGACGTGAGGTCCCGGGTTCGAATCCCTGGTCGGACCATACAAAAACTACTATTACCATTTTCCTGATTGTAATAACTGCCTGAAGTTAGGAAGTTGGCGGTGTTATATCCCTGTACCTCGGAGAACACTTTAAGCCGTCGGTCCTGCGCCTGATTTCTCTCCGGCCAAATCGGATTGCCGTTAGAATGGGAGAATGAAGGAATAGAGTGTGCACTTGTGTCTGCGCAAACACTTGAGCACTATAAAATGTCCCTCGCAGGTGGCTCTCTCAAGATGGCAAGATGGCCGCCGAAATTCGGTTAGGACGACATTTTTATTATTATTATTATATACTTGTTTCCTATTTTTGATTCTCTACAATATCAATGTGTAATAATAAGAATTAATTAAACTGGCTTTTTACTGTACTTCGAATTATATTCTTATTTTAAAACTATCTGTATCCCGTGGCTTCACCCGCAGGCAGTCGGCTCCAAAGTAACAATATTTTTTTGCGATATAAATCATTTTTATGTTGTTCAAGATTTACAATCTTAGTACAGTAGTTTTATGTGTGAAAAAATAACATTAACCTTCGCATTTATAATATTAGTATAGTATTAGCATTCTCACGTGCCAACGCTTTTTTTTTTTAAATGTGACTATTAAATTCCTGAACCTGAAAAATATCATAAAACTTAAGAAATATTCAAGAAGTTTTATACAGGAATGATTTAAGCAACAAAAGTTCCAGTGTTGTTTTTTTAACTAGTATTCCTTTATTTATTTATTATTTCTTTATTTATCAAATGTTTCCTCTCAATTAAAACATGCTTTGCTTTAGGTGTGTTTGTTTTCCGTCCCAATGCTGGTGAGAACTGGTAACTGCCGTCAATTAGCGTCGTTACGTACGCGGTGTCGTAGCACAAGAATACGCGAGTCTTTTATTTTGTTCCTTGTTTTGTTCCTTAATCCCTTTGACATTTAGATGTGTGCGTCGATGAGTAAAAATAACTACCTCGTTAATTTTTTTTACAGTATAGTATAGGACAAACGAGAAATTGAGCCGTTTGTCCACTACCGACTCCCATAGACATCCGCACATTTCATATGCAGACGTGCCGTTCTCCTTTCCCCTCCTCCCCTCCAATGAGCCAAAAATGGTTATACGCTCAGAAACAATTAGCAATAAAATGTCATTATACTACTTGTAATAAAAGTAACTAGTACCAGAATGATGAAACTGGATTCGTGGGTCTATGATATTTTTTGCTATGGATTTTTGACATGAAGGTAGGTTGCTACTGACGCCCTTAAACACTTTCTCGAACAGAAGATTACAGCTCAAGTATACATTTTTAAAGTATAGGAGGGCAAACGAGCAATCGAAACCTTTTGACTACTTTCAACGCCCTTGAACATCCGCATAATTACAATGTTGACACGTCGCCCTCCTTTCCTCCTCACCTCCAATGGACCATTATGGTGAGATCACGGTAATGCCATAATCGTATCACCACTATGCTCTACAAAGATTTAAGTTCACTCAAATATAAATTAATTTTGTGCAGATATCGGACGATGATCGCATGTCCTTGACGACGGCTGTGTCAGACGAGGAAGAGCCCGGCGAGAGTGCGATGAATTCACCGTACAAGGGCAAGCAGACGGGCGCAGCTGCCGCCTCCTTCAACTGTACCGGTGCTGTCAGGAAAGCCGGGTAAGTTATCATAATTTAATATTGTTCCTTGTCTATAGATATGTCGTAAGAGGAAGTGCCATGCTGATTTCCCGTCGTGTTTCGAGTGGTTTGAGTTTAGCTGATGGCCGACTGAGGGAGCAGAAGAGGAGGGCAACGCATCGGCATAGCAATTATGTTGATGTTCATGGTCTGTAGTCGTAAAAGGCTTCAATTGCTCTTTTGCCCACATGCTATAAAAATAGACTTTATGTATATAAAATCCTTACATGTGTGTAGTAAACTAACACACTGAGGAAAAACCTCCTTGGAATTAGGTGAGGAGAATTTTAAGCTTCTTTTTTGTCGCTAGGAAGTGCATTCGTGCATGCATGTGACACTCGACAGTCGAGAATCGCCCCCCTCCTACTTAGTAAACTCCAGTGTTCCTCCTCATCCAAAAGAAACAAAAATTTTAAGTTACACTTTCTCTCGACCCGCCCCCCCTAGAAAATCTAGAAGTCTCATTATGCAAGCTATGCATGATCGGCCATCAGCCCATCACCATAGTCTCTGCATATCAACCCTGCATGAAGCCGCTTCTAGTTAGCGACCTGGAAGCTGTCTTCAACGTCCTAGACCCAGACGACCCTGTCATTCTGGCCGGGGACCTGAACGCCCACCACAAAAACTGGGGCAGCAGGCACAACAACAGACACGGAACCACAATATTAGACTTTGCCGATGATCATAACATCAATATCAACGCGCCGTATACGCCGACCCGTTACGCTCACGCAAACGCGCGGGATATACAATCTCCCAGCACGATCGACATCTCAATGTTCAAAAGCGTCTCACTCGCCATAAAGACGGCTGAAACGCTACACGAATTGAGCTCGGATCATAGGCTATCTATCTATTAATATGGATTAATAGAAATAGGCTACAATAGGACCAGGAACACTGATAAAATCACTAAAAGATCGTCGATTACAAACTTTTGAAAGATAAGTTTTATAATCTCAAATCGAGCGACCTCGACATCATCCCACAGGTCTTAGACACCACACAGGCCGCCATCGCGGCCTCCTCAAATGTCAATAATTTTATTGTAAACAAGATAAGAGAATCGTCTAGAGAGATCTCCGCCGCCCCAGAAGAACGGCTGGCTCTCCCTGACGACGTTAGAGACATCATACGTAGGAAAAACGCGGCTAAACGTCTGTACGACCGCCACGGAGGCGACGAGAACAGACGAGCCCTCCGACAACTCGAAAGAGAAGTAAAAAGGCCGTACCGAAGTTCGTAAATGAAAGATGGGACCAGTTCGCGTGTGAATTAAAACCGTCAAACACCGCCTACTGGTCTTTAGCCAGGGCGATGAAAACAGAGCCTACAGAGCAAATGTCACCATTAAACCGCGCTAATCTACTACCTGCACCGGAGGATGAAGAAAAAGCGGAATGTTTAGCAGACGCGGTTGAGAGTCAATGTACTCCCAGCACGCTCCCCACAGACCCCTCACATCTAGAGGAGGTGCAGGGGGTAGTGACGGCCCGACTGGCCGTGCCGCCGGGCGACGGTGTTGACATCATACGCCACACGGACGCGGACGAAGTGAAGGAGCTTATAAAAAACCTCCACACTAAAAAGTCGCCGGGGCCCGACGGTATCACAAATAAGGTACTAAAACAGCTACCCCCTGCCATTATACACCTACTGATGTGTATTTTCAACGCTCTCCTAACGCATTGCGCCTTCCCGGACATCTGGAAGGAAGCAACCCGGACGGAGCGGACTAGCTGTCGATCAATGAGTCTTATAAGCTCGCTAGCGAAAATATACGAAAGGATTATCCTCGCACGCTTAAAAATCGTGATACGAGAGAGAAACCTGTTCATGGATGAACAGTTTGCTTTTCGTAACAGTCACAGCTGCCCCCAACAGGTACACCGTCTCACGGGACTACACAGAAGAAATCCGCACGGCACGTGTGCTGTCTTCTTCGACGTAGCAAAGGCGTTCGATAAGGTCTGGCACCAAGACCTCATCTACAAGCTGTACCAACTGGAACTGCCTGATAGACTGGTACTGATCATAAACTGCTACCTAGAGAACAGGCGGTTCCGATTCAGAGTGGAGGGAACACAGTCAGAGCCGGGGTTACGCAAGGCTTTGTACTATCCCCAACCCTCTACAACCTGTACACCAGCGACCTACCGCGACACCCCAGCGTACAGCTAGCGATGTTGGCGGCTGACACCGCACTGTTCATAAGAAACGTTCCCAGAGAAGGAGCCAGACTACTCCACAGGGCCGTCACCGACCTCGGCGAATGGTTCCTGAAATGGAGGATAGAGGTGAACACGGAAAAGAGTAAGTAGATACTCTTCACCCGAACCAGATCACGCGCGACAGGAGAGCGCGGAAAGAAAAAGAACAAGATGGCCCCTATCCTGCTCTACGGGAATGAAATTCCTAGAGCGGAGACGGTCAAAGATCTCGGCGTCACACTGAATAGATCGATGGACTTCCGGAATCACATCGATAGAGTTATAAAAAAGGCGCAATACGTCCTGTTCAAACTCTATCCTCTGATAAACAAAAGGAGCAAAATGGCTAATAGACATAAGCTCACTTTGTATATCGCATGCATTCGACCGATTTTGTCGTATTGCACTGCCGCATTCGCGCACATACCACCCCAACAGATACATCGTTTGCAGAAACTGCAAAACAGGTTCCTGCGTACGGCTACTGGTTGCCCCTGGTACGTACGCGATATCGATCTACACTGTGACTTCGAACTGACCTCAATTAAGGTCCACTTCAAAGTGCTGTCTCAAAAATTCTTCGATAGGGCCCTAAATCACCCAAATAATCTTATACGAAAGACGTCGGAATACGATCCGACGCTAATAACCGATCCTCGATATCGTCGGCCAAAGCACGTATTGCACGACGCCGACGACGCGATAGCCGTAGCAGTTGCTAAATCCACCCTTACACACAAGCAAAGACACACCCAGACACGCATCCGCAGTAAAATGTCAATAGGGCCAACCCACGGATAGCAGGTTTTAGTCGGTAGTAGGTAGTAGTTATAGCTACACGACCTGACCCTACAAACTCTTCAGGCCCCCTTGGGTCGGTTGGACAGTGCATAAATGCATTCTCTCCTGCTAGAACCAATTCGATATACACCGCTCGTACCGCTCGAGCGTTGAAACCTTACATATGACAGAATGACAAACTCACACACCGCTTAGGGAAACGAGCCCGGGTTCGAATTCGTAAGACGTGAGCTTAGATAAAAGTAGAAGTAATAAAACGCGATCTTAGAGAGCTCTAAAAATAAAAATTAAATTATTATCACGGCTTCTAGCCGATTTGAAGCGCAAATCGACCCCACCCCACCACCAGGGTGGGAGTGGAGGCCGGCCTCCTCTGACAAGCCAAACCGAAAGACGAGCTCAACTATCCTTATACACGTCCCGTAACATTAAACGGCATCGTGTGCGCGCCGTCCCACTAGCGTGGGGAGGGGGACCGCTTCCCCCTTTTCGGCCCCAAAAATAAATCACGATAGGGTAATGTCCACAAAAACTCCGGTTTGCTTCTACCCATCTGCGGGAAAGGAGGGGAGTCTGTCCCCCTATCGTCTACCTAAAACCTGAAGACAAAAAAGTCTTCCGCAGACACGACGAACTGTAGGGGCGAGGGCAACAGCGCTGCCAACAGTAATAGGTCCCTTCGGAAAAAAAAAGAAAAAAAAAGTTGCACTTGCGCTCCAAAGATGTCGGTGGGCTTTTTTGCTAGTCTACGTTTCTTCGCTATGAATGAAATGAAATATTTAATTGTTTTACCTTTTACCTTACCTAGCAAATGATGTTAATTCTATTAAATTGGTCACTTAGTAAGTGTCAATTTAAAAGATACGAATCTCGGACATATTGATGTTAGGTTAAGAGGCCAAACTCCAATTAATAAAAAAGGGAGTGCACAATTGTGAAGCCCTATATCTTTTAATAAGCTTCTAACAACTCTCTCATACGCTATCTAAATGAATTGCACTGGTGACTTCTAAAACGCTAATTGCCAGTCTTTAGTGAATGTCAAAATGTTCCGCGATTTTGATGCTCGGAAAAGTTTCATCCTATTTAGGTAAATTGAACTCTAGCGCTTTTACACCATACATTTTTCACAATTTCAAACTATGAACAAATTTGCTCAAAACTTATAGAACAACTGTTTTTATTACTTAAAATGCCCTCCATTTGCAACCGTGCAGTGCATAAAGAACTGTCAACGTAAACAAATGCTAGGAGTTAACATTTGTATTTTTAAACTTAAAACATATAAATTAGCCCTTATTGACTGAGTTAATTTTGGGTATCACCACACCTGTGAATAAAAGGGGCCAAATAATACCCTAAAACCTTCTCGGGAACCGCCCTATCCGTTGGTGTAAACCGCATGATAATCCATTCTGTAGATTATGGGAAAGTCGGACACATACAGAACAGACAAACAGCTTTCAGGTTCTTTGTTATATATGTAAGATAGATAAATATGTATATATAGATAAAGTATTTCTCTTACAATTGATAACTATATTTTTTTCGAAGCAAAGTCGAAACTCACTTCCCTCTATAATGAAAGTACAGTGCGGTTGTTACTTCTCCAATATTATTTTCTTTTGTAGTTGAATTTTCAATATATTTTCTCGCTTCTCTATAGAAAAAAATATATTGAAAAAATCTGTTGTCTTTGAGTTTAAAGTCATTGCTTAAGACATGAAACTAGAGTAACAAAAGAAAATCTCTTCTTACAACGTTGACAACTTTTCTTTAGCCTACAGCGTCCTTTATGTACCTTAAGGCTACAATTTCTGTTTCATGAATCCCAAATGACCTGAGGGAAATCTTAGCCGTGACCTATTCACACCGCCATAAAAAGAGTAAGCACAGGATGCGGCTCCTTCGATGTATCCTAAAGAGATACGTCGCCTTTATCCCACAGCCGTGGAAAATGCAACAGCTTTTCATATTTTAATACACAACGCGCAATTTTATACCCCTAAATACTTTGCTTTATTGCAACATATAGTATCCATTAGCTACATATTTTGACTATGCCTTTGGGATAAAAAAATTATATTAATTATGCCAGAGGTCGCGAGTTCGAATCCCTCACATGTCATGACTGTATATATGCATTATATGTATTTTTATATTATTATTTTTTAATATATTTCCGTTGTCCAGTACGGTGGACTGACGACTCAGTTATGACAACTTGGTGGCGGGCAATATGACCTATGACGCTCTATGGGGGTCTATATCCAGCATCCATCCAGGATATAGACCCCCCCCCCCAAAGAGGATCCATCCAGGACGTCGTCCGGCTTGTGATGATGATGTCTAGCACCCGTTACACAAGTCCTATAAGCTAAGTGCGCAGGACCAGGTTAACGTGGTGTGATAAGTCCACAGATATTGTTATATTATATTTCAATCCAAATTATTATGACCATCTCTCTAATCAAGCTGATCCGACATATAGATATAATTTCAGAATAACTATATTATCTTTTATATTATCTTTTATCAATTAATTATTATTATTCTATTTCTTAATTCAAATTTAAACTGTTTGGAAGGTGATGATGGTTATCAAAGTTCATTAAAATGGTGAATTTAGTAAGAGGTATTGCGCTGCTGCATTGCGGCGGAATTAGGTCGGCACGACCGGGGAGGTATCTCTCGCTTACATGATACGACGAAATGCGATATTTTCGGTTCCGGATTTCGTGCGGTTTGTGAGTAGCCGGTAGCCCGTTGGTGGAGGTGTTAGGGAGGGCAACGCATCGAGATTATAATTATGCGGAAGTTAATAGGCGTCGGTGTTCGTAAGAAAAATCGATTTCTCGTTTACCCCCGTAAAGTATAAAGAAATTATGAACCCTGTTCATACTACACTAATATAATATGTATGTTCTTGGACTGTGTTCATTTGAGAAATGAGAAAATTACTTATGGAAATATTGTAACCGAATATGTAACACAGCTCTCTCTCTGTCCCGTTTAGAACATATTAAAAGGCGTGAAATTTCTTAATTTGTTTCATGGCGTTTAAGAAATATGATGTATTTTGCTCATCGTCGCAACGAAATAAGCAACACAGAACCTAAAACATGATTTATGATTTGGTTATAAAATTTGTTTGCTACTCGTCGGCGTGATGATATCAACATATATAAGAACAAGTTCTTATATACATATATAACAAAGTCCATAAAACTTGTTTGTATGTAATAGATTTTCTCAACATTTACAGAACGGATTTTCACATGATTTTCAGTAATGGATAGAGCGATTAGAGAGGTTTTAATATGTATATCTTGTTGAGATAGCTTTCCTAAAAATGATATCACGAGTAAATCTAGGACGTATCGTTAGTTCGTAATAGTATTATGTAGTTGCGAACTGTGAATATATATTAATTTTTATTTAGGTAAAGCAATCTGTTATAGCTTCAACGTGGCAATACCTCTTACAAATTAGATTTTGACATTAGTTTCAATATATTTATAAAATAAAATTATTGATCAAAATTCAGCGTTGTATTGTTATATTATCGATAAACCATAGGGTGGTTCTGATTGCCAATTTACCTGAATAATGAGTAAAATTATGTTTATTTTGCATTTGAGTAATCAGCCTATATTTACTGGTGACACTCAAATAGTTGGCATTAGTTATGTTGTTTCTATTTTCAGCAGCAAAGCCAACAGTGCAGGCTCCTCTCACAAATATCGATAAAATGGGATGGGCAATGCTCCACCACGCATGCCCATTGCAGATTGGTGACTGTAGGCTAATGGTTGCTATTGGAGTTTACGGGCGTCTCAGGGGCATGCAGCTTAGTTTAAGGGCAGTTTAGAAAGTCTTTTTTTTTTTTTTTTTTTTTTGATAATTTTATGTCACACTTTCAAGTATTCAAACAGCGATTATGAAAAGTTAGTTCAGCTTTGTACTACCGAAGAAGTACTAACAACGGCACGTTGGCGCGCTTTGTGTCGGCCCGTGTACCGAGTAGTGTATGAAAGGGCACCCACCAACAGAGAAACTTAAATATAGCTTTTCTCTTCTCTTTTTCTGTTATCCTATTCTCGCAAAATCATCCATTCTGAACCAAGTCCTAGCCAAACATACTGAAAGACTTTTACATTATTTAAAATACCTCACAACGTTTACCCAAAGTGTGACAACAAAAGAAGCGACCATGACAGCCGGCAAGCTTACCAACATACCTGTAACCTGCACCTAAAAAAAATTACGTTTGTGATATGGTTTCGTACTACATAATATAGAAAAACAAAATACCTCAGTACTTGCTTTATATGAAAGGAAGATTCGACTGTCCTGGTATTAAGTGCTTTTATAATAATTTAGATAAAAGTAGACAACCAAATGAAATAAAATAAAAATAAGTGAATTAATGAAAGTTTCAGGTGCCATAGACTAACAAGAAATGACGGCTCCGCTGTCCAAGAATTACGAAAGTAATTTCGTGTGGTCTGAAACGATGTATCGGACTGTGCGGTGTAGAAATCAGCTTACAGACATAAATCACACTACTGCTTGCTGAAAACAGTTTCTGTCTTTATAAATCAGGGTTTATAATAGAGAAATTGCTAATGACCGAAAATTACCTCCATCTCAAATAGCACCGGCCTAAAGTGACAGCACGCTGACGTGGTTCTTCAATGCATCATCAAGTGATTATCCCTCAATTCTTCTCCTGTGCAGCAAAAGATAAATAATTTTGCTGTTGTAAAATAATTTTAATTACAATACAACTACTTTTACTGATTTTATCGCCGTTTATATAATTATCTAACTAGCCGAACGTATCAGAAGCTTTACAACAACCATGGTCACGGGCGGACTGCGATGACAGATGTCCTGGTGTCATATTATATTAAGTGTACCCCAATAATTGTAATTGACAATATGACACCACCAAACCGCGATAAAATCGGCAAAAGTAGTTTTATTGTAATGAGTAACATTCGCGTAAACTTAAGTTATCAAAAATTTTAATTCTTAGAATTCGTGGAATAACCATTATATAAAATGTGTTTGCTTGAAATTTTATGAAATTGCGTACTTTACCGCAAATATTTACTACTGTATAAAGTATATTTCCAAGTAACACTGTTGCCTGTATACCAGGAACATTATTGCAAAATAGACATTGTCCGAATATGAAATTTCTGTTTATTTTAGGGAAGTCACGCAGATAAACAAATATCGATGAAATTACACGATTTTATTTCATTTCATTCCATTTTGGATTAATACTTGGAGTGAGCACGATTGGGCTGCAGCGGGTCCTGTAATATGTACTCAAATATTCGATAATTAAAAGCGAATGTCGAGCCACGACATATTGGATTCTGTGTTCCACTGACGTGATTATTAAGCTTGCCATGTGGAAGTGTGCCGAGTTTTAAATAAAACAAATGAAAGGCGTTACATTAGCAAAAATATTTGTTTCTTACACATTACGTAATGGTCCTAGAATTAAAAAAATATCTTATTACGAATTCATGATGGTTAAAAATATAAAACTTACAGTTTCATCAATAATCATTATTATCAATGTTTAATAGCTTCGTCGTATAGAATATTGGCAACACCGCAAGGTTTCATCCACGAAACTCCAGTCCTACTAGTCATAGTTTCATAGTACATATCCTTCCACGATAAGTGGACTATTCAACATAACCATATATTTTTATTCCAGCCAATAGTTTCTGTTCCCAATGGGCATAGGGACGTGTCACTTCCAGAAAACCCGCAATCTATACCCTTGGAGTGGTACTGAAGAGTAAAAGTTAAACCCTCACCCTCCAAACCTAGCGGCAAAAATTCACAGCTTAAGCTAGGATGGTTGACAAAACACCGTTCAAACGAACAAACAACCAGACAAATTCTTTAGATTTATATTATTATAGAATTACTGGCTATGATGTTAGTGTTATATAGTATGTAATTCCAGTCCTATTAGTCGTTTCTCCCAGCGTTAGTGTGGAGCTGCTGACGGCGCTCCGCTGGGGCGCTCTCTTTCCTGTCATAGGCGAAGAGTCCTCATTACCAGCACTATGTCGCTCTATGTCTTGACTTGACATGTTTAACATATTATTTCTTATTTCTGTGTAATTAGTTTAACTATAAGAGTACTACGTGAAAATGTAATATGGAATCATGTTTCACGGTCTCCTCCCTGAATATCGCCACAATAAGTTCTGAACTTATGTGTTAAATGGTGTTTGTTTTATCAATTTCTAATGAGTAAAACAAAGAGCTTTATTGTGTATCACTTCCAGGGAATATTTTCCTTCCTAAAAATTCGATATATTTTCACACAAACTATGTTCCACAGATTATAATAATAAAAGTATGATAACTCACCGCCGTAGAGCGACAACTTCCGTGTCGCGTTTGTGAGTAGCCGGTGGAGGCGAGGAGGAAAGGAGGGCAACGCATCTGCCTTATAATAATGCCGATGTCGGTGGTAGTCAGAAGGCTACGTTTGTTGGTTTCCTTCTGTACTATAAAAGTGTTATAAAAATAAATATTGAATTGGTGTTTTCCAAAGGGCAAATTCTCGCTAAGCATGATCATAAGCTTGATCAACTGCACCAGATAACTGAAAAAAATATATGAAATTATGGTATTTCTATAAAACGGACCTTTTAGAAATTTTCAACATTTTGCTCATTGGGCGGTGGGATGACAGAAGGGCAACGCATCTGCGTAACAATCATGCGAATGTCCATGGGCGTTGGTAGTCATGAAAAGGCTCCGATTTCATTGCCCCATTTTGCTATAAAAAAGACCATTTTCAGAAGCGCTTGTATCATTGCTGCATTACAGCTGAATCGGATCGGACGTATCCCTCGCTCACCGCCATAACAGTGATGGCTTTCCCATCGCGTAAGTAACTGGTAGTCCACTGGAGGGATGAGGTGTAATAAAACATCGCATTTGTATAATAATCAAATACAAAATATCTTAGAAATTGCGTGCGGATGATAGCAGGTGTCGCTGTCACTTTCGTGCTCTATATAAAAAAACACTTAATCCCCGACCGCTGGCGAAACGATGTATAAGTATATATAATATATACAGAACAAAGAAAACCGACAAAATATATAATATTGAATCAAACATTATCTTTTTATTCCTGACAGATTTTTGAGCGTGAAGAAATGGTTATTACGAAAAAAGCATCAGATCGAACTGGCTCGGAAACGTGGCTGGAAAGGTTATTGGGTGTGCCTGAAGGGCACTACGCTGTTATTTTACCCTTGCGACTCTCGAGAAGGGCGGTCTGTGGAAGCTGCCCCGAAACATTTAATCATCGTTGATGGAGCAATCATGCAGCCAATACCGGAGCACCCGAAACGTGATTACATATTCTGTTTAAGCACAGCGTTCGGCGACGCGTATCTATTCCAAGCTCCGTGCCAGGTACGTCATATCTTGTTATCTTAGATCTGTATGGTTTAATTAATATATCCTGTTTGTTACATCTCAAGTAGCATTGTCTTGTGTTACAATAGAACAAGTTTACTGGAATTTGGTTCGCCTATTCAATTTTATTTATTTATTTTATCCTTTTAAATCTGGGAAATATATATATATATATATGTATATATATATATATATACATATATATATCATGTGCTTTCATTGTAAGTCACCTTGTGCTGCTACCGAATGCATAAAAATATAATCTCCGTCTAACATTATTTTTATAAACGATTGGCAATTAAGGTATAGCACAAATAGGTACCTGAGATTAAGTTTCGATATTTATGATAATAAGTTAAAGTAAGTGTTATTCCCGACGATATTGTATTTTGATAAACCTAAATGTTCTCTCCGTTTGATAAGGTGGAACTTGAGAACTGGGTGAACAGCATCCATAGCGCCTGTGCCGCTGCCTTCGCGCGTCACCGCGGCAAGACGGGCACTCTCCATCTGCTACAGGAAGAAATTTACAGACTCGAGAAAGCTATTGAATCTGTAAGTATACATATTAAACACATTTAATGTTACACTGTGAACGGGACTTAATCGCGTACTATTTTTATCATCCTTTCAGTTAATTATGTCCCGTTTACTATATTGAAATATGAATGCAAATCGTGAAAGCTTAAAACATTTAATGTTACTTATATAATGATGGCAATTATTTTGGACCACAAATAATGCATTCGTGGGTTTAATAATAATAATGCCTAATCTTTAATTTAAACATGCCGACCAACGACCACATTGTTAGATGTTGAAATTATATTTCGTGTTTAATAAATATAAAGAAAAGCACGTATGTAGATTTTATTGGCAGTTACAAAACTATTATTATTTTCAACAAAACCTTTGAGCTTTCTTTAGCTTAAAAATGTTGTCGAAATAGAAACGACTTCTAAAAATACAATTCTAGTGATTACTTCCTTTGAAGTTGACAAAAAAAGTATATAGTAAGACTAGTTTCTTCGCACAAAATTTAGGTTTCTTTCTTATTGATTTACAAAAAAAACAAGATATACGATTTCGTATTCAAATGTCCTTGTAAAGCATCCGTGATTGTAACATATTTTTGTGCAATGTCAATCTAACGGGTATGATTTTAAGATGTTTTCACAATACATATTCTATTTAAAAGCTGTGCAAAATTTAAACATATTTTTAAATGTCGACCTTAATCACATGTGTTTTTTACAAAGTACATAATTTGACAGTTCTTTGATATGGACGGTTTTGATATGCTCACTGTATATTTTGATATTTTTCTAAATCTATGACCGTCGTAGATAAATCATATGTATGCGCAGTCATTGAACGCGTTAAACAATGTTACATAACGATTAAAAAATAAATCACTAACGGTCACCACCTATCTAAAAGGACTGAAATTGCTGCTGATAAAAAAATTCTATAGGCATTATATCTGGCTTTGAAAAAAAAATGATCTTTCACTTTTTTATATATATTAACAAATTTAGTTTTGAATTAGAAAATCATACGCAGCCCCTAACTTATCAATAAAATCTACAAACTGTGTAATCTATGAAACACAGCAAGGATATAATGCGCTTCCCCAATAATGCAGTATTCAATAAGTGTGTGGCAACTGTGTGTGGTCTGTAACGTTCTTCCCGTTCATCTCGTGCAAATCGTGCCAATTCCTGAACCGCACAGCCTGACCACAACACGCATCAAAGCGTTGCGGTTGCCTCTGCATGTTTACTGTAAATAAACACGAATGCTGGAATTCCTATCATATTAAACCTTTGTGTAAGCGATATATACAGTTGATGGCAACTTTGCTACATTTTAACACGTATAGGGAAATGTAATTGTAGAATGTCTGTGCCACATGAATTGAAACAATGGCAGAACTAACAACTAACAACAAACAATCTTGAAGTTCTAAAAACGTTAATTTCCAGTTCGAATAAATATGTTTATTATCATAACATCATTGGTGTTTATATAAATTCCATAGTGTTTGTTGTTTCCAAGCAGCTGAATTGGGCCCGCACGACTGGGGAAGTACCTCTCGCTGACCAGTTACCGTCGTAAAGTGACAACTTTAGTGTAACGTTTCGTGCGTTTCACGAGCAGCCGGTGACCCACTGGAGAGGAGTTAACACAAGCAACCAACCATTTCTTTGTATAGTTACTCTATAGGTACTTAATAAAACGAAGAAATAAAAATTTGTACATAAGAATAATCTTTAACACATTCACATAAGCCTCAAGAAAGATAACTAAATCCTCTCTGACATTTATGTTACAATAACAATATTGTGTGATATTAACATTTGTAATCAATAACTTAAATATGAAAACCCCACAGACACAGGAGGTATGTTGTAAAGTTAAATGACGTAAACATAAAAACCGGATAAGATAGTATACTATTTTTCAAAACTTTTATTCCCTTATAGCTTTTTACCCATTCATTATTACTATATTATGCTTTAAATCAAATACGCCGTGAAACAACAATAGCAGACGAAGCGCCGAAGTATAAAGACCATCTATTGTGTATGATAATCCTGTAAGCCGAAGGCAATGGAGTTATGTGCGGGTATGAATTGTAGTGGTGACGATACACATACTTTGTCACGGGGACATGGGGACACGAGGCCAGTGATCTCGGGCAGGTGGCACGCGCTCATTAATATTCATGGCTCACGTGCCCCACTGTTTTAGGCTGCGCTGGTACGGAATTGTGTCACACACTATTATCTACTATTATCACTTATCAGCACATCCACAAACGACTGAATTATATATCGGCAAACTCAACTCAAAATCAAATACAAAATAACAAACGTGAAACGTGGCACTCCGTTCTCTCTGCCCACTTCAAGTTTGATAACATGAACGAATTTAATAAATTAAATTAAATGAAAATAATACGATGTTGACCAAACCACATTATATAAGGTCATGTGCCTGTAGGAATAGAATGGCGTATTAGTATCAATTATTAAATAGTTACCAATGTAATGTATATTATTGTGTTGTTTTGTAATAGTATATAGAAGTATGAAAAAATATATATATTTGGGGGAATGTAAGTAAATAAAATGATCAACAATTGGTTCGCCTCATGAAAAATATTATTCGTAGTTTAGTTAGTTAAATCGATGTGAACCAATTATTATCCGCTCTTAACAGGACCACAAGCTGAAGCACATGGCTGATCTCCAACAGTCTGTGGTCTCCGACCCGGAAACGAGAGCACAATTAGCTGTACAAATGTTGCAGTGGGAGGAGAATCTCGAGCGATTACACTGCGAACAGTTCCGCTTGCGTTGCTACATGGCGAGCTTACAGAGCGGCGAGTTGCCCAACCCTAAGGTGAGTATCGTACTTCTAAAGTTTGCTTAACTGTATCAACTGATGGAAGCTATAAAATTTGTACGATTTTAAAAAGTGACACTTCATTGTGTAAGTTTTCTGTTTTATACTGCGCTGTGCTCTTTGTTATGTGGTTATTGATGCACAACCTTTTAAAGAACCTGAGTACTATCTCTTACTGGCATCCAGTGTTAGTTGTGATTCGTACATGTAGAAGGTGTTGTCACGATGGTGATGGTGTTGAATAAATAGCAGAAATGAATGGTTATTCATCAAGTGATTGGTACAGTTCGTACTAATTTCAAATTGTATAACGTAGAGGGGTGAGTTATTGGAAGGTAGTAACACGGACGGTCACCTTCGGAAATCTCACAACAAGTAATCTGCAAGTAAACAAGCAGCAGCTGGTTTCCCGCCTCTGTAAAAAAAAGAAAAATAAGACTGTTGTTCATTATTTGCACCTTATCTAATTTTGTATTCGATTAATATTATTATAATAAGCCCATGTCATCTCCTTGTTGATCAAAGGCCTCCTCCCCATTCTTTCCACTTTTTCGTCTCCCTTATCTAATTAGTTTTTGAATTTAATAACGCATATTCATCACACGAAATAGTAATTAGCTGATTAATTCGGCAGTGCAACGACACGAATCGTGGTTATTGGATGAGTATATCGACGACCACTGGAACTAATTTGGGACGCGGTGTAATTGAAAATTTGAACTAAGGACCTGATTACTACTAAAAATGTAATAATCAGTTGTTCTACTTTTAGCAAACGGATAACACACGTTGTTGTCTGTTATGCTCCAAATATCACTTGTAACTATTTCATGGAATTTCTACTTTTTTATAGCATAATAAACGTGTGCCTGTTGACAACAACCGATTCCCATTGACATCCGCATTACTGTCAAGCAGATGCGTTGCCCTCCTTTCCTCCACCCTTCCAACGGCCGTCAGCTACTCACAAACCACATGAAACATGACAGCATCACTTCAGTGAACTGTTATGTGAGCGAGAGGTATTTCCCCGCTCGTGCCGGCCCAGCTCGGCTGCACATAGCACGGTACTCCTCTACCTCTAACTGAACCTTTATATTTTATTAATGTACATTCACAATTACCAGTTTCGATTTTTCATCATCTGGTATGTTATTGATATGATGAATTATGCACTAAAAAGTGACTATACGACCAACTTCAGTATATATTTAACGGCCGTGTCACTACAGCACGGCACCCAAATTACCTCTTCACATACTTCATATTAAAGTATAGTACCTCGCAATCTAACCCGGATTATGAGGTTCGCCTCGGTGCCCGTAGCCCTCGCAGATTATGCGAAAGATGACCAGGGTAGAGTAGAGTGTAGTGATAGTGGGAGCTGACTTGACGCGTTTTCAAGGAGACAACATAAGATTTCAATGGATTTTCATTTCTTGGCCTACGGTCCGAGGATAAGTTATGCTCGTCCGCTGTTATCATAGAGATAGAGAATCAAAGCCATAGGCAGACCTTTGATTCCGCTTTAGCCAATAGAGAAGGTAGAGATTCTTTGTATAGATCTACTCTCGCTAGCACATTGTGCAGTGAGAAATAAATGAAAAAAAAAGAGAGAGAGGGTAAGCCACATTTGTTGACTGTTTCAACGCAGATTGACGCCTTTTATGCTGATTTCTCAACTCGATCTATATTATGTCTATCTATATAGACACAAAAGGTATTTATTAAATAAAAATCAAAAGCACTATTACCTATTATGATAGTCACATTTACATTTATATTTTTTCCTAGTTTTAAAAACATGGTGAAAAGGGAACGAAACAAGGTCAAATAATGCTAACAGCAAAAATAGAATAATAACTAATGCAAAGGTCAATTTGCACACTTTAAAAACGACATTTCGAGACGTCGAACAGGAAAAATGTTACTGGAATATCAAATTATTTCATGAGATTGATAAATAAAGAATGTTATTTCAGTGCGTAAATTGATATATTCGTTGACCGGGCACGTGTGGCGGATAACGTCGACCCATATCACACCCTCACAAACTATATCGTGTCACAATTGAAACCAAAACTTATATATTGTAACAATGCGTATATATGTTTTGGCTTCGGTGATTTGAATGTTTCATACCAATTGTAATTGGTTTCTCCGTGAACAATTCAATGCTATTCCGAAGTAGTAGTTCAAATATTACGTTTAAACCGAAATCCTATAAGTTATTTTGATGAACTCGTCTGTCTTGTTTCGAACTATATAAATATGGCGAGTTGGAATCCCAAACAGCGTAAATTTAAGTAGAAAAATAAATATGTGCACTTGGGTTTCGTTTGTTGTATCGAATGTAGTGTTATGCGTGTCCGGACTAAACAACGTACGTGTACATGTATTTACTGATTATGATCGCAACATTAAAGTTGCATTTTGAGCAATTGCGTCAAATAATTGAAGTGCGGGTCGTGTAAGTCGAAGCTGGATTGCAAACCCGTGTCGTTATTCGTGATACTGTATGTCTGTAGACTCGGAGGATATGTTTTATTTTTAATTCTTATCTGTAATGAAGGCAGTTAAAACACTAAAATGTACACTCTTCTCCTTACTACTTATCAGACTTCTATGTGTAGATTGGTGCCAAACAGTAGGCTGTTTGACTAGTTATAGTATTATTATTTCTCGTCATGGATGTCTGTAACATTTGTTAGGCAGACACTGTTGTTACAGATATATATACAGATATATAATAATTCATTATATAT
>JAFELO010000262.1:838725-858310 GCA_017140195.1 Eumaeus atala | reverse complement strand
TATATGTGGGATAAATTTGTGAAAACTGAGTTCAAGTTTCACAAAATAGCCCCGGGAAACATTATTTCTTATAACGTAACACGACCACCACTGAAAGTTATATTATAACACAAGATCCTAGAGTTCTATGTGTATTATTAAAAAAGAAGGTAAATATTGATATTTCATATTACTGTAGGCGCTTCTGAACACAAATAATTGGTCTTGTCAATATTAGCGCTACGTCGTAGCAAGCCGCGTAAGGCAGCGTAGATACAATATTAGCGCTACGTCGCAGCAAGCCGCGTAAGGCAGTGTAGATACAATATGTTATCACTATAACACAGCTGCCAATGGGTTTGTTTTTTGGACCTTTATAATCTCTTTGCTGTCCTTACTTTGAAATTACTGTCCGTACTTTGAAATTACTCGCTGTCCGTACCTCCCTCCTTCCTTCTCTCTCTGTCACTCTATCTCTTTATCTTTGGAAAACAAAATCAAATGAACAAAACAATTGCTTCATTAACATTTTAACATTTAGAAGATTTATAACAAAATCATATTCGTATTTTCAGAATAGATACTGAAGTAGGGGAAGCAGATCACAATCCATTTTTATGTATTTTACTATAACTAAAGTAACCATTCATCTATCCCATGTGAAATCAGAACCAAACTATGAACTATCCATTACTATAAAGCTACTAAAAGTACGAAACTCATAGCAAAAACGGGTTCAATTTGCCATAATTCACAAATTTATTTTAAGATAACAATTGTTTTTGTCAGCGTTTTCTAATGTGATCAGAACCTTCAAAATGATTCATTAGAATCCTTTTTTAGTTAAAAGTAGATGAAGTTACTATTAGAAAACATAAATTTAATGTCCACAAAGAAGTTTTTATTTGAAAATGAATTTAATTGAAGCTCATTTCATACAATGAAAATAATTCAAATATGTAATAGAACTTTCTTTATTTTAAATACGTGTATTCAGTTGAAATGTCGTATTGTTTTCACAATTTTCATTTATGAAAGTTGCATAATTACCGGCAATGAAAAATCAATATGTGGCAAATGATTTGTAAATGAAGGCCATTTATATTATATACAATTCTTTTTTTATTAAAATTTATATCTTTTGTTATCCCATATTTAATTTACAAAACGGTAAATTTACAAAGGAATTAAAATCTTAGTTAACACTTTGACCATGCTATAGTGCTATATTATAGCATGGTCAAATTATATAATATAGAAATTTAAATTATCTCTTCAAAATAATTCTCTAAATGCCATCGTCAAATTATTATGAACTTAACCCACTAATTGTTTGGGTGTCAAAATGCATTTCCAATTTATCCATTTTTAGGATTCCATCGCCAAGTGGCAAAAACCGAACTCTTATAGTTACTTCATATCCGTCTGTCTGTCCACCCATCTGTCCTTTTTTATGGATGCAGTATATTTCAAATTTGGAAGGAAGATGTCATTTTACGCAGCTGCAAAATGATGTAGTACGATCTTGCCCTTGTTGCCTTTGAACTAGTAAGAGGAAAACTGTATAGAATAATGAGATTTTATCAGTAAAGCCTTCAAACGAAAAATGGTTTTAACAAAATTAATTTATTACTTTAAGAGATCTGCGTTTTTTTGTTCGTTGCTACGGAACCCCTTAATGCGCGAGTCCGCCTCACTTTTCGTCGGTTTTTAACATCATTTTTATGTAAAGCTCATTTAAAAATCCCATCTTTTACGTCTACTCCGTCACCAACGGCTTTTGATTATATATTTTACGTTTGGAGCTAATTACTAGGAAGATTTGATTAAGGACCTCATTGTCAATAAATTTCCCTAAAAATAAACGTTATTATGGTCTGCTCTTCCCAGTGTAAGCTGTTAACTGTCTCTGCCTATATATTATGTATTATACTATCTCTACTTGTAAGCTGTTAACTGTCTCTGCCTATATATTATGTATTATACTATCTCTACTTGTTTTTACGGTTATAGTATGTTAATATAATACGTAAGGATTAAGTAATATTGTGAGGCGTTGTTCTGCAAAAATGACGTCATTCACGCTGTATTACGATCAAAACAATCATTTTTAGTATAACTGCCTAAAGGTTTATGTATATGTGACACTAAAGCCTTACGGCCTTTACATATTAGACTTATGAAGTATATCACAGCATTTACATATTTGAGATTCAATAAACGAGCTTTAATCGTCTTTAATATTTCGGATCAGAGATAAATTGTGTGTAGCTCCAAGCTGAAGATTTTACAAATATTTAATCGACCTCTAAATTTTTATCAAAAGATACGATGACATAGAATAATACTTACTTATTTGAAAAGGTATCTTCGAAAGAAATTATTTATTTTTAAATGTAAGCAGATGTCGCGCGAAGAGGGTGAAGCGGCAGTGCGAGTATCGCTGCCCGAAGGCACGACGGCGACGGTAGGCGTTCGCGACGGAATGTCAGTTGAAGAATTCCTAGCGGCCGCCTGCGCCCGGCGCTCGCTCAACCCCCTGGAGCACTTCGTGCGGGTGAAGAAACGCCGCGACATGGAAGACCATAACTACTTTGTGCCGCACCGCGGCGATCTCATTGAGACATACGTAAGTGATACTTTTCTTTGTGCCGCACCGCGGCGATCTCATTGAGACATACGTAAGTGATACTGTTCTTTGTGCCGCACCGCGGCGATCTCATTGAGACATACGTAAGTGATACTTTTCTTTGTGCCGCACCGCGGCGATCTCATTGAGACATACGTAAGTGATACTTTTCTTTTCACACCGTCTCCATTAGACCAAGCCCTTGTAAGTTATGTTAATGTGAAATATCATAACGTCTGTCGTTTAGTGCTTTTTTTTTTCTTTTTAATTGTTTATCAATATTATTGGTTACATAAAAATAAAATTTGAATGACTTAAAATATTTAAATTCACGTTGAATACGGCGATACACAGAGCTATAGAGAGCGCTGCTCGGCGTATCTCTATCTTATCGAATTAGAAATGATCAGAACGATAGAAATACAAAAGCCGCCGACATGGCTAATTAGGTCAGAAATTTGCCAATGCCCGCCTGAGCAGAAAATTTTAGAAGGGAAGCACTAGTTGGACGGTGGAATTTAAGAGGCTTACCAGATCGGTTGCTCCGGCAATCTATGGGGACCTCTATATTCAGTAGTAGAAGTTCTACGGCCGAGAGGAAGGAAGGACGATTAAAATATATGATATAATCTGTGTGACTAGTAAAATCATCGTATATACTGAGGACGTAAATTGATAACCAACATTCTTATGGTTCTATTTTAACGAGCTTCTAATTGTCGTTAGGTTGACATACAATGAGAGTAATACCCAATTCATATCTTTGTGAGAAACATATTTATTTATAAAGGCATTATTTGATTCGGATGACAGTTTTATGGTTCAAATTTACCTACTGTTAATAAATAAATTCATGTGATTTGTTCGTATGGATAATAATTTGAAAGAGCTGTTCGATCTTATTATTTTTATCACATTAAATTGATTTTCTCTGAAGAGCTTATTAAAAATATTTTTGAATCTATCAAGAGCCGGCCACGTTCGTATAGTTTCCGAGAGTGCCAATATTTCAGCATCGTTTCCACGACTGCGATCACGGGAACATTTTCTGCAGTAAAAACCCTAAAAATATATTTTATTTCAATAAATACCTATTTGTTGAGTACCTCCTTGTAACTGGAGATTCTACCAGTATTTTCATATTTATTTATCCGTTGAAAAGCGCGCTATTCGAAACACAAATAAATTTTATTCCAATGCCATGTTATTTTAATTTAATTTGTTCTTGTGAAATTTTGGTAGTTTTTAGTATTATGAGTATACAAAAAGTTCATAATTAGTGACGTGTTACAGTTTTTGTAGAAGTTGTCTGCATAACACGCCCCATTATTCACTTTTTAAATTTTCACGGATGTTAGACATTGTAATAGGTATATCAGTAGTAAGCTTTGTCGTGGCGGTGGAACTCAGTAGCCTGGGGTGATCCGAGACACCTTGGGCGAAGCCAATTGTACTCAGGAGGTAGCGGCTCTTAGTACCCCTCCTATAAAAATAGAGATCTATAGATCTGGGGGAGTTGCAGCTCTCTGTACCCATCTTATAAGAAGAGGGCACAAAAGAGCAAAAAGTGGCGGCGCTTTTGCGCACGGGCAATGGGAACCTAATCCCCATTACACTGTCCCACAACACAACCCCATCTGTGGAGATGGCGTCGGTCCCTTCGGGAGCTAACTTGCCGTCGAGTTGCCCTGATGATTTGCTGTTCCGGTGCACCTCACCAAAGGCGGCACTGGTGAGATTCGCGGTATTTTTTGTGGGTATTCAGCACTATATAATGTGCCGCGAGCCCCACACACCACTCGAACCCACCCAGGGCCAGTGAAGAAGCGTAAATGTGTTTCCCCGCTTCATAAAAAAAAAGGTATATTACACAATGAAAGTAGTTATGCTTAACAGATTTTATCGCGGTTGTTGTGTTTATTGAAGTATTTTTTATGCTCTTTTTTCTATTTTTTAAGTGCTGTAAAGCTTCTGAAACGTCGGGATTGTGGCGAAACTCGCGTGTTCGGCCCGAAACTATTGTCTGCATAGACGAATTGAAGGCGATAGTGCCGGCGGATACAACTTAACTTCGAACGCAATGTTTGGCCGACACCAACCGAATTGGCCGGGTAGGACGGGCACATGAAATATAATTATAATGTGAGAGCTATGCTGTCACGTTTCGTGCAGTTTGTGTATTTCCGGTGGCCCATTAGAGGGGAGGACGTCGAAAGGCCTCACATCTGCTCGGTTCATCAAAGCAACGGTGGCTCGTTTGCCT
Organism: Eumaeus atala; assembly: GCA_017140195.1. NCBI lineage: Eukaryota > Metazoa > Arthropoda > Insecta > Lepidoptera > Lycaenidae > Eumaeus > Eumaeus atala. Next base: position 853,439 of record JAFELO010000262.1, on the reverse strand, counting down.
CCTGACGCTTTAAAAAGTATGATTTGGACTAGTACCTGCGTGGCGTGTTTGTACGAAGAGAGTTCTGAATGTGATATCGCAGGTTCGTTATATGTAACGCTCTATTCTCTCTGCCTACCCCATTAGGGAACTGCAGTGAAGATGTGACCAACATTTTTACAGTAATCGCCATTTTCATAGTCAAACACATTACATTTGTATAATATTTAAATACGTTTTAATTTAGAAAAGCCGCCCAATGACGTCAAATAAAGCTCTCGAATCAAGCTTTAACAGTCTATTCTTTCATCACAGCAGTTTTATCTCGAGTCTTTATTTTCAAATATTTGTCAAACCAGCATTAATTGACTTTTGGTACTATTTTCTGGTGTAGAACGTCGGACATTTATTTAATCTGCTTAACAAAGAATTTGAAATTGTAATTAAGCTGTTTCTGGTCTATCGTCAAAGAAATGAGATTTTAAAAATAAGATAGGTTAACATTGTTACATTTTGTCAGGTTTATATTTTATTTACTTAACAATGTTTATTTGAGTGTGGCCTAATTGTATTTAAAGTGATTCTCTAAAGGGTTTCTCAGACCATTGTATGGATGTTTACCCTTAATCAGTCTTGAAGTAGCTGTTATTAGTGCCTCATTTGCTTAAACTTTTTTGTGGATATTCCTAACTTATATATTTGTGGTGACTTAACGACTTACACGAAAAATACTTATTAAAAGTTTATTTTTTATTTTTTTATAAATTGACGTGCTCTACGCTTCCATCGGGTGTCACCAGCCGTAGTCGTGAACCGTCAGACGCGAACTGATGTCGGTTGCTTTGAAGAGAGAATGACGTATACACATTGCGAATGAGAAATTGGTGCATCCTGCCTCACTTTGTCTAATTGTTATTTACCATTTAAAACACTGTTTTATTAAGTATTTATCGTATTAAACTCTGTAAAGAAACTATAAAATTTATAAAAAGCGGGAAAGTCTCAAACAATGGGTAGTATTTTAATGATCTACTTTTACTGATTTTATCGCGGTTTATTTAATTATTTAACTAGCCCGACGTTTTAGAAACTTTAAAGCAACCGTGGTCACGGATGGACTGGTTGTCCCCTTCTGTCTTTATAAAATGTGTTCTATGTTATATAATCTGTTAAAGTAGTTTTATTGTAAAGAGTAACATTCGGGTAAACTTAGGACATCAAAATATTTTACTACTTTTTCCCATACCACCTGAATAATCATTTCATTGTATGTTACGTCTAGCTACACACACACGAAGTGGTGGAAGTTTGCGCAAAAATACTGTACCAAGTGGAGCTGCAGAGGACTACGCTGGAACACATGTGGGGCTTCAGTGTGGAGGCGGAGCTCATTGAGAATGCGGAGCGACAGGACGAGTTGTGCTGCTACGTCAGTCGCGTGGAAGATAAAAGTGTGGCCATGCAGAATGGTAAGGATGTGTTTACTTTTGCAGCAACATAAATGTTTCATATGAGCATGAGCCGTTCCGGGATGGATGCAAGTAGCAGGAGATCGATCGTCTTGGCGTTCATTGACAGAGGCCTATATCCAGCAGTGGACCGATAAGGGCTGATGATGAGCATGTCAAACACGTGTCACACGTGTGACGATTGATTGGCGTAGTGGTAACGCAGGGGGGGCATGCACACGTTCCGCCAGAGTTTGCAGATTCGGATCCCGACCAGGTCTTGGATGTTGATCAATGTAATTGTATAATAAAAATCTTAAATATATACAGTTTTTGAAAGTTTTGAAATATGTTTCCGTTATCTAATAATGTACCTGTAACATAGGACACCGGTAAAGTAGGTCACTTACCACAGGGCTAGGCTGACATGATGTCCCCACCGTGGTTCAAGCCTTGTCGTGGCGGTGGGGCTTAGTAGCCATGGGTGAATCCAAGCGAAGCCAATTGAAGTGAGAGGGATCTGTGCGCGCCCTTATAAAAAGAGGGGCTTAAAGATCAGTAGGAAGAGTCGCTCTTATTACCCCTCTTATAAGAAGATGGGACCTAAGAGCAACAGGAGGTGGCGCTTTTGCGCACGGGGCAAGGGGCGAGGATGGGGGAACCTCACCCCCATTGCACTGTCCCTAAGTCGGTGGGATTGTGCTGTAGTGATGAGCAACCTCATCTGTGGAGGTGGAGTTGGTTTCCCTTAGGGGGCTGACTAGCCGTCGAAGTGCCCTGATGATTGTTGTTCCGGGACACCTCACCAAGGGCGGCACTGATGGCACTCGCGGTGGTTTTTGTAGGTATTCGGCACTATCATGTGCCGCGGGACCCACACACCACTGGACCCCACCCAAGGCCGGTGAAGGCGCGTAAATTCCCCGCGTCAACAAAAAAACCTGACATAATATGATTAGTCCACAAAATATTATTATTACTAATAGTAATAATTTATGAACTTATTATTATTATTATTTACGCAATCTTTTGTTTGAACTGATATTTGTTCATATTAATTTCGGCATACGTCTAGAGCACGTGAATACCACAATTTAAAAAGCATCACCTTTTTTAAAATTTGAAATAAATAATGTCCTCCTTGCCGAATTTCGGCTACAGCGGCCCTCTCTCTCTATTGAGAGAGCCATCTGCGCAGTACATATTACAGTGCAGAAGTGTTTGCGCAGACACTAGTGCACTCTCTATTTCTTCATTCTCCTATACCGGTGGGACGGCAATCCGACACGACCGGAGAGTAATCAGGCGGAAGACCGACGGCTTAACGTGCTCTCCGAGGTACTGGGGGTGTAACGCTGTCAGCTTCCTAACTCCGGACAGCTGTTAGAATTAAAAAAACTCTAGTAGCGCTTTTTGTATGGTCCGACCTCGTGGTAAGCATGTTCAGCCACAGATGAAAAACTGAAAAGTTTTTCAGGCAGGCAAAATTATAGGTATATAATATACTTGAAATGTTCATGCTACGCGTGTATAGTGTATATAGATGGTAAACAATTCTATACATTAGTCATTGTTGAATAACAGTTGAAAGGTGACTCAAAGACTCGTTTAAAGGACAAAAAAATAGTTCCCTGCGCTTCATCTCTCTTTGTGGTTCAGTTTCTCGGTTGTAATGAAATGAAACCTGCCAAGTGTCAGTAGGACTCGTACACCGAGATTACATGCCAACAGGATGTACGAGGATAATAACATATATTAGTAAACAAACATATATTTGCGGACGCGCCTGCGTACGTTTTGTATGAGTCGAATCACACATGCAGGCTTGTAATGGTATTCAGTGATATATAACTGACGACCGGCTGGCTGGCATTTTGGTAACGTGGCGGTTAGTCCGCTTGTTACGCCAGAGGTCGCGGATTCGTATTCCGCGTAGGTCATGAATGTATATGTATGTATCATATGTATTTATATAATAAAAATCTTAAATAAATTCTAGTTCTTGAATTTATGAAACATACTAAAGATATTTTCCGTTGTCTAGTACCTGTAACGCAAGTCCTTATGGTACTTGACAGCCCTAGCTAGGCTAAAGTGGTGTGATAAGTCCACAGATATTATATTACATATTATAATATATCACTGTATGGACCATTATAATATATCACTTTTTAGTATTTGTTGTCATAGCGGCAACAGGAATACATCAACTGTGAAAATTTTATTTCAACTGTCTAGCTAACACGGTTTATCAGATTCAGCCTGGTGATATATGAACAGCGGTGTCTTAGCAATATGGTCTCATTCTTACCCTTTGGATATGGAACCCAAAAACTACTATAATTACACAGTGCTCTATAATATTTGCGATAATGAATACAATATGGCGGAGGAAAGAAAGGCAACGCATTAGCATAGTAGTTATGCAGATGTTTATGGGTATCAGTAGTCGTCAAAAGGCTCTGACTAATCGTTGGTCATCCTATGATATAAAACATGACAAAAGCAAAGACTAAAAATGTTGGGCATATCTGACATGCTATGTTCAATCAAATTCGATTGATACAAGAACCCTATCTTTTAATAAAATCAGAAGTCTATGTTTTATTATGTACAATAGGGGTCGAAAAACTACCGTCGCCCATGAATACCCACATAATTACTACGCCGATGCGTTGCCTTCCTTTCCCCGGCCAATGGACCACCGGCTACTCACAAACCGTACGAAACGCGACACTGACGATGCCAGTTTACATCGTTATTATGTGAGCGAAATCCCCGGTTGTGCCAGTCCAATTCCGTTGCATAGGAGGATGTAGCGTCATGCATTATGCATGGCAGTATCTCCTCCTATGCAACATGGCACGTCTTCCTAAAATATATGTTTCATAAGACAATAATTTCATATTCAAATGAACACTTAACATACATATACTTCCAAATGTTCTACCAATCTCATTACAAATACTTTAAATTTTAAAGTCAGTAAAGCAAAATCTACGTCGAAGTTTTGTTTCTGCAAGTTCCAGGAGAATTTCTCTCAGCTCTTTCACAAAGCTTTATTCGATCTGAATCACTAGAAAGAGTGTTTAGCTCATTTCAAGCACCACTTGGATTACTTCATCAAACACAGGTCACACTTATTACAACTTTAATGCTACTCGCCCGGAAATTGATTTGAAATGTAAAATAAAATTTCGTTCCGACTTTATATTGTAGTATTCTTGCTAGATTTTGTATTTATTAATATAGTGGATTCTCAGAATATTAGAGATACCAAAAAATACCAGTATACAGATTACTTTCTGTAGATTGCAGATATATTTAGTAACGACTAAATATCCAATATTTGATATAATCGTGTTAAATCCGATATTCTTTTCAGGTAGCTCGGTTAAATGATACATAAATATTTGAGAAACGTGATTTTTTTTATTGCTTTGGTTAATCGGACTAAATTGTTAAATTATTACTTTGATAAAAATATTTCCGATGGATGAAAATCTTATACCAATCTGATGTTAAACGGTTTACCGGAAAAATTAAGTTTGTGAGTCAACATTTACTTCATTATGAGGTGTTAATAAAATTTATAGGTTATAAGTGGAAATTCAAGGGATTAATTCATTTTATAAACTTACTATTTTTATTGGAACAAATAATTGATGGCTGATTGAACTGGGACTCGAGTCTCGAGTTTTATTTTGGCGAGTTCGTTTCCTGATTTAAACGAGCAAATTCTTGAAAAAGCCGCACATGTGAGACTCTATAAAACATAAGTTGATAGACTCACTAATCAATATAGGTTATCTAGGGAACTATCAATATAGGTTTTAATGGTCTTTTTCTGTTATATAACTATCAATTACCAAGTTTTGGAATTTTTCTCGACGTGCAAAACGTTATCCCACTTGTTAACAAATTTTATTACCATCTGTGATCAGAAAGTACCGTATAGATTTTTTCACAATGTGATAAAGGTACCATTTTTTATTTTGTGATACAGAAGAAAGAAAAAGAGAACTTTATTTATACAGTTTAATAGGTTTTAAAATTATTATTTCCTGATGTTTAACAAAAATTAAGTTACAAACACATGGAAAGATCTAAAAGGATATTGATTTAACTTTTCTGGCAGCATTAACATTTAACAATAAATTGGCTACTCCATTAGTAAAAAACGCAACCCTAACAGCTACGTGTAGAAAAAATATCATAATATTTTATACTGAATAGACATTTTACCCCTTTGGACTTTCTAATGTGTTTTCATTTACGCCAGGTATAATCAAGGGGGATGAAATAATGGTGATTAATGGAGCGATCGTCTCTGACCTGGATATGATGTATTTAGAGAGCGTGTTGCAAGAGGAGCTATCCCTAGTCATGATGATGAGGTAAGTTTACTTCTGCCTTTACATTAAAGGCATTTATGCTTAGCTGCTTTAAGGCATCTATAACCTTATTAATAACCTACTTTAGTTGTATCACATCAAATCACACATACATCAAAGGTTATATAAAGTATATCGCTAATTCTGTAAAAGATTTGTGTGCACAATGAAACGTATTTATTTGTTTATTTATTTTATTTTATTAGGTTTATCAACAATTGTTTCACTGTTTTGACCTAAGAATAATAACACACATGTAACAAGCACTATATAGCATATTTAAGTCTTTCATCATATCCTAATTATATTTAAAAGCCCATATAATAATACTATATCATTACCTTTTCACAATAAATCGAAAAATATAAATTGGATGATTGGAAGACCATAGGAACCAGAAATTGATTCTACCTTAATCACTACGTATTCAATCTATAAATATCACGTTTATTTATATCAAGAAATGTTGAACGCCTGTAGTATATTTAACATTATAAAGGCTTTTGCATAAACTTTATTGGTTTGACTACAAAAATGGGCAACCTGATAAACATATATTGATTTGTTATTGTTCAGCTGTAGATGACGATCTCTGTGCAGTAGCTGATCCGGAATGGATGCGAGTATCAGGAGATCGGTCGTCTTGGCGTTCATTGAAAGAGACCTGTGTCCAGCAGTGGACCGATGAGGGCCGATAATGATGCTGACGATGATATCTACCGCAGTGGTAACAAAATATTTCAAGAGAAAAATAAAGCACCAAAATAAAAAAATAATCAAATAAAATACATCTGTTTCCATATTTCTTTTTATACAAAACAGCGTGTACACACATAATTCAAAAGGGCTGCATGACATTACATCAGATATGCTGCGAATAAATTTAGAGATATGCCTCATCTTAAATGTACTGTAAAGCGGCTGTCACGTCTCCTCGTAACTTATTCGAGATAATTAAATAAATGTAAATTAAGCATAATAATTATATTTGAACGTATACTTACACGTCAAATAAAAATGGGACGTAACATCTTTCCTTATCATAAGCGAGCTGGTGCCCGCGTCTCTGTGCGCATACTTCTACGAACAGAAAAAAAAAATCTCTGCAGATCAATCTACATCCAGTTGTTCCAGTTTTCACAACAACTTACATCCTGTATGCTGACCGGGTTTATTTGCTATACAACAAACAAGTTCCCTTTAAATCAATCCATTAGTTCCCGAGATTAGCGCGTACAAACAGACAAACATAGAAACTGTCAATTTTTTTCTCCACTCCTTCTTTCTTATCACCCTATCATCATTATTTTTACATTTAGTATACACTAAGATATACTTCTTTACCGTTTTATTATGTGTATAATACGTACACATATTTAGACTCCTGTAACCTAACAGAAAAAACCATGTGTGTTTATCGCCAACTTCCAAGTTTATGACGGCTTGCAATATTGTTATAGTCCCTATAAATGCTCAGATCATAATAAATAAAATCTAAATAACCTCCTTCATGCCACTTATTGTAAAGTTGCACACTGCGGTAACAAATTGCATTATACCCTATTATTTAACTCTACGACAGAATTCAATTCATTCTCATATACACATTGTAAATAAAGTCCCCAAAAGATTTCATTCGGCCTTCACCATTGGATAAGAGCGATTCCTGAGGAAGGTGTGAGTGTATAATTTAATACGTGATCCGGGCGGAGCGCGAGTTTATAATAATACTCACAACACAAAACTAAATTTGATTTTGTCGGTGAATTTCTCCGACTTATACCGAACAGTGATTGAAATAGAGCTACACGTATTATAGTAGGGCCACAATAATACAGACAAGAGAAATGAAAATCTTTCTAGTTACAGAGCAAAAATATACTTCTGAAGAAATAAATGTTTCATATGTATTTCTTCATACAACCGCATAAAAACTTTCAGTCGATGAAATAAAAGGGACAAATAAAAAAAAAATAAGACTCTCATTAATCGGTTCGTTTTATGCAGCACATTCATTTGCCACGATTCACTCAATTTGCAACAGAGGCGAGTTCGTTATAAAGTAAGGCGGCTTGTTAAAGAAACGAAGGTAGAAAATGGGACTGAAGTTTAAAGTCGGTCACAGACGTTTGTTTTCTAAATTGGATTTATTGGTTCTCTGCAAATCCTTGGGACAGATTGACGTCAACGATTGTAGTTAGAAACGTTCAAGCCAGAATAGAATCTAGGTAAACTATAAAAGATAGTTTCAACCTTAAAAATACAATGAAATTGACGATGCTGGGCTCGATCTCTTAATACATAAAAAAATTCTCAATTTGAAACTGAGTATAAGATGAGTAAATTCATTTCAGTATTTGTCGTTTCGATTGTATATTGATTAACACCGCTCAATAATCTTCTCATTACGTATGTATTTCTGAGTTATAACGTTCCATATTGATACCGCATATCCACTTTTAAAGCTACTTTTTCATCGCCGAAAACGACATGTGTGACAGTTTAGTAACCAAAAATATGTGTGTGTGAGTGGTCTAAAACGGAAATCCGTGTTCCGCCCAGAGTGCGGAGGTAGGGTGGAAAGCCGTCATCGGCATTTCCCGCCCTCATACACCTGACCTTTCGACCGCGACAAGTTTACTGAAGCGCTCGCTACGACCTACTTACACCCTCGCCTTCAGCCTTCGGCCTCCTGACACCTCTCGCGCCGCACAGGCTATTGTGAGCGGCCGCTATGACGCTCTCGACATCCATGCGTCACGTCAATTAATATACCCGCGGTTTTCTATTGAGGTGAACGTTACGCGTTTACCAGTGCACACTAATTCACATTTCACGGTAGTTCGGTAAGTAAGAAGATTTTTAATCTCTTTTTTAAGTATTTCATATAACATAAACATCCCGCTTCTTTATTTATGATTGATACCGCCATACGTAGATACTGCTTCATTTTTTAAATTTACATTCCGTGAAACGCCACAGGTTATTTTGGGCATTTCTCCTGATGTATCCAAGATACAAATTAAAAACTGTGGTAAAATTCTATTCTGTAGTTTTTTATTATGGGCGTAGAACAACAGTATTTTTGTAGGTATATAAATTCAAGTCTGACTGTAGGCCAGACATAGAGACGGAGTGAACATGATAATAAGCTCGTTCAAACGCTTCGGCTGAACACTTTTTGTTATATAACTATATAAGAATAGTAGTAAAACGGCTGGCACATGCAGAGATTGATATCCAATCATGTAAAATCAATATTGATTCAATTGTATGAATTGATGATTTTGTTCGCCGATGTTCATAATTAGCCGCTATGATGGCATGGCCCAGTGAATCTACAATTTAAGCACAAATTGTAAATAATTCACATTTACAAATTACACACACATATGCACACTGGAATCATATTATCTGATCATACAAATTAGTTCTCTAATATATTTTCATTTCATCGAATTTGAGTAAAAGGTTTTGTTCTCACTCACATGACACCGCCGTGAAGTGAAAGCTTTGCGGTTTGTTAGGTACCGGAGTCCCATTGGAGGGAAGAAGAAGAGGAAGACAAACACATTCGGATAACTATTATGTGTATGTGTGTGGGCTTCAGTAGTTATCAAAAGACTCCGACTGCTTGTTTGGCCCTGTTGTACTGTTGTTGCTGATGTTTAATATAAAAAATAAATATGCGAGCACAACATAATTGAATTTGTGTAATCCTCATTTCTAAATTTTTATCTATAACGTGTTACTTTACTTAACCTGTTATAACATTTGTAATTTGATTTTAATATTCTTTTAATACATTTTTCCAGTGAGAAGTTTCCCATACCCCGAGAGAAGTATTGATGTTATGATGTACAAAATACACATACATAAAACCAAGTCTCAATTACATCAATGCAATCTAATCATAATAAGATACTAAATTGTCATTTTCAATTTTTTATCCAATTATCATGAATTTCACCTCCATTTTATGTAAGGATTTTTAGCTTCATAGATCTTCATTCATAAATAATAGTCGAGCTAATTACTTATGTACAATAAAAAAATGTTCACACTTGTTAAAATCAATAAATGTTATGGAATCGATTTTTCAAAATCCGAAACCGATTTTCATGCGGTTTTTACCCATTCACCTATTCTCGAAGAAAAGTTTAAGTGTCTTATTTGTTAAAATTATTTTCCGTGAAGCCGGGGCAGATCGCTAGTAAATATAAACTCGTAACATTGAGAGTAAAACGTGCCCAAATGTAACATCTTAAGCGTAAAGATGATGTTATCATGCATGTAAAATTTAAATGCGCTTAAGCGTTTTGTTAAAATTGGATGTCAAGTCGTTACTCCAAGAACTCGTTGAAATGCTTGACATTTCGTGGCACTTCATTTCAGTGAAACGTTTATTACATTTTTGATATAGCGACCATAGTGGGCAAAATTGACGGTAAATTACGAGGCACCACGGCCTTTCTGGGCCGTGATGTGACCGATAATAATTTAACTTTCCTTTCTGTCATCTTCTTTCCTTTCCCATGCATTATTAAATTGGCTATGAAAGCAAAAACATACTTTAGGAATCATTTGAGAGGAACTCGCATTTAACTGCAATGAAAAACAAATTAATAATTAAAGTTATCAATCATACTTAGGTTTATTATTGCATTCAATGATAAGTATTTTATAATTCACTTCACCCTATCGATTATGGATACCGTATCGACGGTAGGTGTACCTGACACTTAAAGATGTTTTTTCCAGGCATGCATTCACCGATTAAACTACATTTAGCAATAACGTTAATAATAGCTAATCCACACAAAAAAGAAGCAGTCCTTATAAAATTAATGTAAAATAATTATTAAATTCAAATTAAATGGGGGCATTATTTAATTTTAATTAGTTTGAAAAGGAATTTGAAAAAAAAATGTCTTCAAAAACTTTCAATAGCAAGGTACAACAACAATCAGAAGATTTCATCCTCTTCGGTTCATACCTGGATTATTTTGACGGCATAAATAAATATTATTGTTACATTAACTTATAAATATTCCGTTTTATACTACCATTTAAATAAAACTGTAACATAATATGTATTGTGAAATCTTTGCACGTATTCCGCTATTTAGAGTCCTTTTTCCATTGCAATGGCGTACTATTTCAACATGAACTACAAAAGAAAGTATCCGCCGGTAAATGAAATCTTGAAAGGCGAGATAAAACTTTTTTCACGGGTGCCTTCGTGTAGACGATCAAATGTCTCGTTTATTTCCTTTCTTGTTCCTTGTTGACATTTCCTATCGTATCACCTATCGTTGCCGGCCTTTACGAATTTGAAAAGAGGTTTACTCTCTTTTCAGCTACGTGACACTGTTTGTTGTGTACCTACGCATGAATGCAAGTATTGATGATCAATAGTATGTAACATTATTTTCGGGCGTTTAGCCGTTTTGATAAACTGAAAGGCTTTTATAAAAATTGATTGCATTCATTTGCAAATAAAACTTACGACGAGGCAAGTGTAATATTACGAAATACATTGGTGAACATGTTGCTTCCAAATCAAATCAGCCATATCACATACTACCACTTACAACCAAATTGTCACACCGTAAAAGTTAAAAGTTATTGTTTTAGGTATTAGTAAAGTAAAAATAACACGCTGGACATGAAAAAACCTGGTTTCACGATCATAGACAGACATTTAAATTTTATTTGTACGCACCTGAACACCACTCATAGCCGTGGCTTCTGTGCATTAAATAAATCGCTATATAGCAATAGCAAAAAGACGATGTCGTTCTGATTGATTTATAATTTTAGGTATGGAATTTATTAATATCTGTCTGAAATATTACTTTCAATCACTCGTTATTGAGCTGCTATTTAATGTTTAACATTCAATACTTTGTATATTGAATATTAAATAGCGAAAGATTTAGAATGCAAAACGGTGTAACTCATATATACAATGTTTTTACAAGCTGTTTGGTTTTTAAAAGCGGCTTTGGATATATTCGTTTAACTTTTTTTTAGCTAAGTCTAACAGGGCTGTATAGGCTTTATACATAATCACACATCAAATTATATGTTTATTTTAAATGAATGTAAATACATCAGGTTGCAGGCAGGAAACATGTTACTCGATGATTTTCGAAGTGAAAAATTTATTTATTTCCAGACAAATATAACATTGTCTCTTTCCTCGAACTGGTTACAAAATAAACATTTGGAATATAGGAACTAATTTCACTTCATAAAAAATTGACCATCGCGAGCAATCAATACCCCAGATAAAGTAAAATAAAACTTAAACACACCTAAACAACTTGATAGTAAATATCACTTAGTATTTTATATAAAATATGTCGACAACATTTGAGGGTTAAATTTAATGAAACATGTGATGCAGGTTTACATCCTATTACACATGAGCAAAGTGTTAATTTATTTCTTGTACAGTGTCAATATTAATATTTCATTCGCAAAGACTTAACGTAAAATATATAACAAGCCCCTCGTGGCTTGTAAAGCGCATATAAGGGTCGGAATTAGAGAACATATCGATGATTTAGGAAGAAAATTATCATCGTAGCCATGCCCAGCCTTTGTCAACTTTAGATCTTAATAAACTAGCGCCCCATCCTCGCTCTGCACGTGAAGAATACAGGCATATTGTACAATAAAACCTTCCTCGGAAATCGCCCTATTTATGGGTGAAAATCGCATAAAAGCCCATTCAGTACATATTGAGATAATCGATCTCATACAAACAGCCTTCCTGTGGCGACTTTGTTTTATATGTATGAAGATAAATAGTAATTTATTTGTTGTTAATTTTTCATGAAATATAGTATTATATTGCAGTGGATTTAGGCCAGCCCTTTTCTCTCACGTTTCGTGCTATTTGTGATAGTAGGTAGCACTTTAGGACGTGGTAAAACAAGACAATATATAACCTTCATTTAGTGTCATCAAAACACACCCAATTTTCGTTAGCCCCGTTTTTTTTTCTTGCAAAAATGTTCCTTCACGTTTATTATCGACAACTCGTGAGTGTACTAGATATACTAGAACACCCACGATTAGCCAAGGTACTGAGGCCCACGATGTCATAAGGGGCACGCCTATGTCCACTTCGGGCACATTTCCAATCCCGAAAGATGTAAGGTATACTTAGAATAATCTAAAAAACATTTAATAATACTTGAACGTCCTGGGGATCGAACCCAGGACCCCACGCGGTTAACGGTCGGTAACGGCTTAACAGGCGACACCCGCACCGTTACACCACTCAGGCGATTTTGTTTTTTAGTTACTATATATTTTCGATTTTTGATTGCAATCACAGTAATGAGTTGTATAAACACCTCTCGCGACAATTATGCCACTGGGTTGTGAGTTTCACCTTCTCGCTTCGCTGGGGAAATAACCTAAGCGATCCCGGGCATCTTTACATGATCATATCAATTGAATTTGTTCGCGTTTCGCAAATACATGAGGGAGCCGATCCGATCCGGTTATAATTAGATTTTTTATGTAACTATACCAGAGGATGTCCCTCTTTCTAAATTCCTACAATATGTTTATATATTAAGTATTGGTTATTGGATACGATAATGAAAACATCTGAATTGGAAATATAAAGAAAATACAGTAGATGTTTCAATTAGATGATTTATTTAATAATTACTCCGCAAAAACGGTTACTTCCTTTGTTTCGTATAAAAAAATGTATCGAAATTTAAGCTATTTCTAGATGACTTTTAGATTTTAAAAGTATACCAATTATGATGATTCGCATAACCATTACAGGGAATGGAACATTATTTTAAAGTTTCTATGTACTTCAAAAATCTTCGTTCATGAAACAGTGTTTAGACTAAAGCGAATTATAAGTGTCTAAATTAACATTTTTACTGTTTATAACAAATTATCGACGGGTAATCCGTGACATCCGCTACCTAAACAAATTATACACTTTAACCTTCATTGGGAATCGCTCTATACACTCGCGGAAACCGCATGAAAATCCGTTTATTAGATTTTGAGAAAATCAATTAAATTCCGACAGACAACTTTTGGATACTTTGCTTTATAATATGAATAGATTAAGGACTGGAATGTATGAAAAGTAATGAAAAAGAAATAATATGAATGGTTGTGTAGGTCGTCACGAACCGAGCCGCCTGAGCTGAGCGGCGCGATGCGCGCGGCCACGGACGACATAATCGAGTCGCTGGTGTGCCCGCCGCCGCCCAGCGAGCCGCCCGTCATCTCCGACGACATGATATCCGGCCTCATTGTGCCCGCGCCGGCCTGGAGTAAGTACAATACGCACACACACACACACACACCTACATGCCTACACACAAACGCATACGTTTTGTGTATTCTCGATACGAAAATATGTAGGAAATATATTTATTATAGGAATACCTACTTTAATGGATTATATCACAGTTTGTTAGTTAATACAAATGTTGCTAGCGATAGTTGCTTGAAAGTAACTGAAATGTCGATTTTGTAACGTAATTTTTGTAAGGTAAGTAAATAAATTACAAAATAATCCGTTTAAGTAGTTCTATTATAGTGAATAAACATTTGTGTAAATTTCAACGATACCAATATACATATCTCTACTATCAATGAGTGACTGACAGCGCACAACTTATGACTACAGAACACACAATAAGGATTAAATTTAGATTTCGTGAAATGAAAATAAATATATATCTTTTTCAATTGGTGCGAGAAAAAAATATGAATTTGAAAAGCTGTATGCAAGAATCGAAAATTAGCGGATGAAACCGCGTGGCGCTACTAGCAGACGACATTTTATATGCCTATATGTGTGTTGTCTGACATCAGGATGGACACTAGGTGTGGAGTA
>JAFELO010000262.1:796951-830569 GCA_017140195.1 Eumaeus atala | reverse complement strand
ATATATATATATATACAGTAAATTATTATACTATGTATACATAATATCGGTTCGCTGGCCACGCATGGCGTCTAACACCGTCACTCCCTTTTTCCAGCGTGTTCTATCTCACTCCCTCAATCACTATTATCGGCCCGCGGTCTATACATTATTTAATTACTTGCTATAGTCTATATACGACAGCTACAATTGTATTTAATTGTTTAATTTATCATCAAAAAAACCAGCCAAGTGTCACCGACACTTTCTGGTTTTTCGTAATTTCACAATTATTTAATCATGAAATGAGCCAGCAATAGGGTGTTAAAAAAATGGCTTTGGAGTCCATTTTCAAGCTCATAAGACGAGGATCAAATAAAGAATCTCGAAAAAAGAAATATAGAATTACGTAGATATCTACAGGTAAAACTAAAAAATACTCAACTTTGGACACTGACGAATAATAACTACATACAAAAATTTGATACTGGAAAAATGAATATTGACAGTAACACAAAGCTGATTGAAATGTAGGAACAAGCTGTTCATATTTCCTCTTGTTTGTGTAGCACATTACTCATGCACGAGTTCTATTTTAAAAGTAATAACACGAATAAAATTGCGAATGGCATTCTCTCCTAAGTATATTTGTATATTTGTTATACTCAATATTCCAAATATTCCACAAAGATTGTCAATGTGAAACGTTCGATCTGTCGTTTTAGCGTAAAATCATTTCGTTGATATGAATGAAACTCAGAAAAGATGTCTTACTTTTTCATCCAGCTCGAAACATTTGTTTTTCGGTTCGAATATGTTCGACTAACCACACATCATAATTCATCACCATTTTTAGGTATTGTTTGCAAGATTATTAATCTTACATTGATGCTGTTGCCTATAGTACCGGAAAATATGGGAATATATGGCCTTGCTTTACGAATTAATATTTCTAGTAATAGTTTATGAATGAACCATTCGCGGAAAATTTTCAACAAATTTTAACATTGGACTTTTTTAAAAAGATGTTAAATTAGTTCGATTTACACGTTACTATAACAATAAATCCAATTTATGATAGGACAACATATGTTGGGGCAGCAGGTAAAAAATATAAATATTTACTATGAATATTTTTATTGTTTTTAAGACTATTTAATTAAAAATTTATTAGAATTTTCTATAAATAAAGTAGTTACGTGCATAAAGTTGGTCAATATATTTTTTTAATGCAAAATACTTGTAAAAATATTGGTAGCTATACGTAGTTACGTTTTCATTCATTCAGAGTTTCCAATTCTCTGATATAAATCGCCTCCACTGGTGGATATAGGTCTTCTCCATTGGACTAGTTTACTCAAACTGTTACATATTCTTAAGTATGTCACAAATTCAAACTTACTTGAATGCAAAACTACTCAACGCGGCCTCCAAACAAAGGTCGTGACCCTTTCTTCGGGCTATTTGCTTCCCCCTGCTGTTTGCTTACCTTAACCAAAAACTTAGTGTCACTTCCAATGGAGAATACTACGGATTTTTACTTAAATAGTGACTTAAACCAATGAAAATATACTGTTCTCACTTCTAAAGATCTTTGTTTCTGTTTTGCGTAAGTAGTATGTTAAATATATATAAAAGTAGGTCAAATATAAATTAGGGCATGAATAATCACAAATCTAAATGCTGTGACGATATTAACTCAACTAAGTAAATGTATATATATCAGCAAACTCGAATTAGCTCTATTTACTTAGTCATTTACAAGCTGTTTCTTTCTGAGAATAATGGCAGCCGTTGGTACACTATTTTTATATATTTAAGATATCTGCATTGCAGCAGGTTTGGGCCGGTACAGTGACTCTCGCTCACATGACAACGTCTTAATATGACATCATCGGTGTCGCGCTTCGTGCAGTTGGTGAGTAGCCGATGACCCATCGGAGAGGAGGATAGGAGGAGAGCGACCCATTAGCGCGTGGTCATTATTAAGTGGATGTGGGTGTGGTTGTCGTAAGGAATTAAAAGAAAAATAATGATACCAAATTCAGCAAGAGGTGTATTTTAGAAGTGCCATTTCTGCTTTGAAACCTAGTCACGTTCACACGACCGGGGATGCCTATGCGGCGTTTCTTGGGCATTATACTGCCATATAGAATGGAAGTGGACAATGAGTCACTCACCAAATCTCAATGCAATAATATAAGTCATGTATCCTGTTTGTCATATTAAATCAACGTACAGATCAAACGTCTTCTGACCGATTTTCTTCTCTTCTTGCGTTTTTGTAGCAATTATAAGTGAACTCTTGCTACATGTATGGTTAACAATTCATTATAGATAAGTTGCCATTACCTAACAGAAAATCTAAAAACTTATGACTGCAATGTTTAGTAACAGGCGTTTATTTGAAAGGAGACTATAATGAGGTTTATGATAATGGTAATAATCGTAAAGAAACTATACAATGTATATATTTATACAGGTAAGGAGCTCTACAGTCCAGAACCAGAAGCAATTGGTGAAGCGACGGGCTCTGGACCGCCAAAAGTCAGCTCTCGGACTAACTCGTTCGAAATCGAGAATCTTCTCAAGGTGCTTTCATTTAAATGTCACTTTAAACCGCTTCTTTGCTCACTCGTGTATACTTCACTCGCTTGCCTCGATGTTTGAACAATCTATATCGCATCATCTCGAACACAAGTGCATGTTTACCAATACCATGTCTATCGGGCTATTGCAAAAATTCGCGTTAACAATGTATTGCAACAACTTACAATTTTTTATAATGAGCACTTTTACAATATTGTAACATTATATTTTGAGTATAAAACCGCGTTGATAACATTTTCTAATAATATTTCGTTTTCTATAATGAGCACTTTTATGATATTTCGTGTTTGTTATATTTCTCACATTGATTTTGTTTCTAACTTTATCAATAGACCGGTGTACCAAGCACGTTTTTCATTATGTGGACTAAAGATACGTGCAACATAAAGTGGTTTTTTAACTATTTTATTTACTTTAATTACTGTGTATGTTGTGTGTCCTCTCCCTGCTTGAGATCGTGCAACCAGCCTATCAGATTTTTATGCGATAATTATACGTCGAGCTCTCGTAACAAAACAATTGTGATAAACTCAACGCGATAAAAAGATTGAACTGATGATGGTTCACAGATTGTTGTATAATTTTGATACAGTTAATTATTTTACACCAAACATTTCATTATAATTGTGTAAAATTTTAAGTTATTAAAAAAGAAATCTCACAGTGATCGCAAAATCGCTCGACCTCTGGCAAGGTCCAGATAAATTTACAAATGACTACAGGCAAATAAATATTGTAAATATTAATACTTAAATTCAAAATGCTTTGCACGCTATTCCGCTCACCATTTGAGTATCATCGTAGGCTGCGTAGCGAATAATAGCTTTCAATATGGGCATAAATAGAGGGGTGGGCGTGTGCGGCAGAGCGCGGAGCAGGTGACGGGCTGGTGCCGCTCGCCCAGCGACACCCGACGCGCCAGCCCCACGGGTAGTGTCACCAGCGCCGTCGTCACCCCCTCGCGACACCTCTCCGACGCCGACAAACTGCGCAAGGTGCTCATGGAGCTGGTGGACACGGAGCGGGCCTACGTCAAGGTGATATTTTTTTGTTATTATTGTGAAGCTATTCGCTTTTATATTTCAAACAAAGTAAAAATTATTTGTACATCATGTGGAACATGCTAATAGGGTCAAATAGAAATTGACCCTATTAGCATGTTATATTGTGTTGTAAGCGTATGTGGAGGTACTCTTCAGATACTTCATTATTTTTTTACTACGAAGATCCACGTTCGTGTAAAAATTTACCTATGTGCAAATAACATGTTTGGAAATGATTTCAAGTTAGCACATACATGTGAATAGCACCGTTCCCTACATGGAGAGAAATCGTTGGATCATGAAGAAGCGTTCCTAATGATAAACTTAATAAAATTCATTATGCCTCCAAGAGATAGAGTTTTATATGCTCAAAACAATACCTCCATCTTTGTTGATGTACTTTGCGGGATAATGTATTACATCCCGAAACTACTTGTATTACAATATATGTAAATATATAATTGTAATTACTTGTAATACAAATATAATATGTAACTGGGCAGACACGGCCGAGTAGGCTTCCATGCTCGTATGATACCGTCCCTAAGTGACGGCTATGCTATCGCGTTTCCTGCGGCATGTGATTCTCTGCTGGCCCGCTGCAGGGAAGCCGGTAAACCCATCTGCATATTGTTGTTTACTAACGTCGGTAGTAATCAAAATATGTAGACTGCTGGTTTGCCCTCTTTAACTATAAAAAACTATATTTGGATGTGGTAAAGGAATTTATAATTTTTTTAAATTCTTTTTCTCATTCAGCTTGTGGCCACCCAATGTTTAGTTATCTAATTGTTATCAATAAAGGATTATGCCTTTAAAAGAAAGTTTAAATGAATCCTTAAGAGAGGCGTCATTTTGATGAGAGTGTTTAATAAATTATCGCCTCTTTTATTCATTAGCTAATTCTACCGAATCCATACTATGTAGATAGTTA
This sequence comes from Eumaeus atala, assembly GCA_017140195.1. Classification (NCBI taxonomy): domain Eukaryota; kingdom Metazoa; phylum Arthropoda; class Insecta; order Lepidoptera; family Lycaenidae; genus Eumaeus; species Eumaeus atala. The sequence continues at coordinate 826,003 of JAFELO010000262.1, read as the reverse complement.
TAAAATTTAAAAGTCTTTTATACTTTTCATCAACTGTAAGTCTATTTTACAGTACACAGTCTAATATTAATTGTCTTTATGTCGAATGATATGACGGCAGTTAAGTAAAAGATATCTGTTAGCCTGGTCGCTTTCCTCGGTTAATGCATTTTGTAATATTAATGTAAACGGGAAAAGAACATTTAAATTACGCTTTTAATTAAACTGCTTTGTAACAATTTTATAAAAATATGTAATTTTAAATAAACCTTTGTTGTTACATAAATGAACATGCTTCCTTAAAAAGAACGTAAATAAGTGGCTGGATTTGTTATCTTTTTCGAAATGAAATACAATGGGTAGGGCAAACCAAAAGATAGTGCCATGCCGCATTGCAGCATAATTCGGCCAGCACGAATAGGAGGACCTCTTGCTCACATGACACGGCACCGTTACGTAACAGCTACGCGTGTCGTGCGGTTTGTGAGTAGACGGTGGTCTATTGGAAGGGAAAAAGAAAGGAGTACAAAGGCTCCGATTGCCTGTTTGATCTTGGCATCAGCATACTGCATTTGCTTGGATTTGATGATATGCAGATGTTTGTGAGAATTTGTAGATTCTCATATAGAGTATACTTTACCCGTATACAATAAAAAAAGTGTACTTATGTACACGCTTAGACTTATAATTCTTTGGCGTAACAAGATAACATTTTTAAAAGCTTCTGGAACGTCGGGCTAGATAAATAATTAAACAAACCGCGACAGAATCCCTAAAGGTACCATTATTGTAATGACAAAAAGTACATTGAATGTTTTAGCATAACACATTATGATAATTTTTTTTGAAAAACTAAAATGTTGACCACTGCCAAGTTATAAGGTGTCAGTTTTTCGTGACAGCGTGCGCACTGTAAAAAATTACTCTTATCATTTCCCCCTAATACCCCAAAAGAAGTTTATCTTCAAAAACTGACGGTGAAATGGAAGACTTGTTTTATACAATAAAATTATGAGAAGTCTCTGTACGTGTTGACTACATGCAGTTTTCTTTTTCATTATAGTGCACTAGATACGATATAGATCACCATAATCAGCCCCGGACCGAGTTCACTAATACACCACACTCCCTATCCTTCCCCGTCGACTGTCGCTACAGAGTGACACATAAAGACTCAAAACCCTCTTTTTTTTCGGAGGGACCTACTACTGTTTGGCGGCGCTATTTGTCCAGCCTCAAAAGTTCGACTGACTAGCGAAGACTTTTGTGTCTTCTGGTTTAGGTGGACAGACCGTTATTTCTTTTTGTTGTTTAGCAAACTCAAGTACTTTATGATTTAGGACATTGTTTCGCATAACAATTTCAATTTACTTAACGTGATATTTAGCATTTTGGAAGTGGGGAGAAATAGGAAATAGTGAGTAACCAGTCTTGGTTGTTGAATCAAGAGCTTCTCCATAGTTTGCAATTAGCAATAGATACCTGGCGTCACTGTTGTGGCATTCGGTAAGAGGCTTGACTTTAAATCCGATACTGCTCTAACGACCGACAGTTTTTACATTTACCTGTGAGTAATCTATTGAGCATACTCTTTGGGTGCTCTATCGTTAACATTCCGTAATTTTTACGCAATAACATTTAGAATTCACATTACAAAATAGTATGAACTTTCAGTTTTTGACAGTAAAAAATTCACACTTTCGAAAAATAAAAAATTACTGGAAAAAAATCACTGAGTTAGAAATTAAAATACGGATTCCGAATAGAATTAATTTATTTCAATTTTTTATTGCGCACCAATTACAGTCATAAATAGATCTGAGAATGCTGATTATCGAGTCTCGAATTACATAGGACCTGTTAAAATATTGTAAAATATATAGGGACTGATGGTTTTATGATTTGACACAATTGAGTAAAGAACACTTTTACAGCATCTTTTTTAGTAGGATCAAGTAAAAGGAAACCTATGAAATGCACACGTCACAATTAAAAGAAGTTCCAAATTTTGCAAAACGATCTCCGTGCAGTAGCTGGTCCGGGATGGATGCGAGTAACAGGAGATCGGCCGTCTTGGTGTTCATTGAAAGAGGCCTATGGCCAGCAGTGGACCGATAAGGTCGATAATGATGATATATGTACTTACAAGTTATGGATTGAAACATACAAAATCCAAAAATAATGGAGTAACGCTATGTAAAAAGAAATGCACAAATGCAGCAATGTTTTATACATTTCATTCTAATATTTCTAGTATAAACACTGCTGTTAGAATTTAATTTAATGCAAATTTATGTACTATATGTACGCGCATTAATTCTAGTCTAGACTAGAGATTTCAATGCACTTCGCTTCATTGTCATGACAAGCATATTATTATTATGTCTACTTCAATGTTTTATAAAAGTTCTAGAACCTACTTTAATATCACGAAGTGCTCGCGGCGCCGTTTGAGTAGTTACTTGTTCGTGAAATATCAACAAGTTATGCATCGCTCGGTGAGGAGATGATTGGTGTACGTTTTTAGAGTCATTTTGTCTCTAATGAGCATTCAAAAACTTTTATCGACCACCAACACCGCTATGCATATGGTTTCCACTTTTCACTATCTGCAATTGAGCCACTACATACCTACAAACAGCACAAAACACGACAATCGTCTCTAGACGCCCATATTATGTGAATAACAAATATTTTTTATTGATGCACCAGATCGTGCTCACCCGATCTAACAGCAAATCAACAATGTCACAGCTTCTAACTAATTTTATGTTTAACAAGCCCGCCGCAATTTCTAGCAGAAAATATAAATAGGTAAATAACGCAAAGAAAAGTTCCTCTTTCAATAGTTACGTAAGTGATAGAAATCTACGATATTAATCGACCGGCTACACTTCACGCGCGCTTAACTCACTAAATGTGTTTATACGTGTAAAGGTTCCGCTAGATATTTTCTGCTGATGGGTTTGTGATTTGGCACATTCGAAGAAGGAACATTTTTACAGCGTTTTTTTTTGCGTCGGATCAACTAAAACTGGTTTATGCCGGTATTATGTAAACACGAAGCATTTTCCGGTCCGGTCCGGTGGCAATGCAACCATGAGAGCAGCATTATAAGAAACATTATATACCAATGCCACCGTAGCTCCACATTAAATTCCCGGTTAACCTATTACAAATTTAACTGGGAAATCAAACTATAAATTTTGGTTTTACAGATTTTGGTTATAAATAATTAATATGATGCATTTATGTTCTAGTTATGTTAATATTATTTTGGGGGCAGTTTCACAAGTTACTATTATAGTGTCAACTAGCTAGTACATGACTAGTTAGTTGATACTATAATAGTAACTAGTGACTGCCCCCAAAATAATATTATTCCGTAGGTATATACAATTAACACATCAACTTATCAACAAAAGACCACAAACGAGGTGACAAATAAAATGAAAATAAGTAGCGTATCTATATTATGTAAATTGGTATAACGTCAACATCGTTAGCTTTCATTTGCTCCTAAAACGAAGTGCCCTCGATCAGGGTGGCTTTCAATAATATCTACGTGAACGAGAGATGTGAACATTATATCCAGCAGTTTGCCCATCGTTCGTATCGTAAATTATCTGACATTTCACACCGCAGTGTCGTACATATATCTAGGTGATTATGACAAAATAAATTAACAGTTTTCCCGGCTGAACTCCGTACATCCGAAACTTTGACGTGAATTTATAACTTTATGAATACAGCACCTGCGCTGGCTGTCCAACTGCCAGGCTGATTAAAATATTTGATACGAATTGTCGAGCCGTTAACCGAGCTGTGTCTGACCGTACTTTATGGGTAATTGCAGAATTTAAATAATTTATTGGAGAACTACCTCGAGCCGCTGAAGAGGGAAACTTTTTTATCGAACGCCGAGATCAACGCTTTGTTCGGAAACATTCAGGAGATAGTAACTTTCCAACGACAGTTCATGCAAAACTTGGAAGAGGCACTCGAGGCTGAACCTAATTTCAATCACCTAGAATTTTCCAATCAATTCAAAGTGAGTATAATTTTGTGTATCTGATATTACATTATTATACCTATAAACTATACAACAATTTACTACAATAATGTAGTTTGCTATATGTTTTGAAGAATAAACGACGCGATTTTCACTTGGTAATCATTTTGAAAACATTTTCATATATTTCAGAACGTACTCTTCGCTGTCGGGAACGCTTTTCTTTATTACGTAAACCATTTTAAATTGTACAGTTCCTTCTGCGCCAGCCATAGTAAAGCCCAGAAAGTTTTGCATCCAAGTAAGTTGGTCGAATACTGAACTATTTACTTTTCCTCTCATCCACAAACTAACCGAACTCTAATCATCGTACAGACGAGGGAAACCAAGCGTTGCAGGAGTTTTTGGCTGCGCGTAATCCAAAGCAACAGCACTCTTCAACATTGGAGTCGTATTTAATTAAGCCAATCCAGCGTATTCTCAAGTATCCATTATTACTTCAACAATTAAGAAACTTAACTGACGTAAATTCTGAGGAGCATCTTCACCTAGTCGGTAAGTTTTAATTAAACAATTTTAATGATAAATGGAATAATCCCGTGACAACCGCTCCTGCAAGTAAAAGAGTAGAAAAACTGCGATACTATTCATTTATCCCTTATGTTTGTAATGTGATTTATTAATTTCGTTGTTATAATAATTTATTACACTGGGGTCGTAGAAAGTAGTTTATTTTTATGGCACACATTAATCAGTATAATCACAGACTTTCCCGTTGCGGAGCGATATAATTTGTTACTTATTTATTAAGACAATTGTTACTATAGAAAAAATATTTTAAGGAAATGTTGTTACTCAAATAATGTGATAATATTATTTGACCAACAATTCAGTAATATTTTCGTAAAATTGTGTATCGAATACACTTCTATTGTAAACACTTCGAACAGTGTAAAAGTGTAGATTTAGCATTGATTGAATGAGAATTCTGTCCGGCGGTGAGCTTATAAATCCTGATGGCATTAAATATTATATCTAAATAGATTTTCGGGATAATACGATGTTATGTGTACTGCGTGCTCATAATTACATCACAAAAATGCTACAATTTCATATTGCAGAAGCTTTAAAAGGAATGGAAAAAGTTGCTGAACATATAAATGAAATGCAGCGAATACACGAAGAGTACGGTGCTATATTTGACCACTTGTTCAGGCAACATCAAAAATCGTGTAAGCAACCTATCGACTTAAGTCCAGGTAAGTCTTATTTCATTTAATAATTTGCTGTAATAAACTATTACTTTGATATTAAGCAAAGTTGGTAAAAGACTAGTTCGCCTTCCTTCAGGAACCCGTGCATTCTGGTTTGTTGTGCATACTGTCGAATTTTGCTAAATCCATCCCTCCCTTCTTTACGCCGGAGTGATGAACCGCTGGCTCATGCCTTCAGGGCCCTCCTTCTGCGTCAAATTCCTTTTTACATGATGAGGGAACTCCGCCGCCTACTATCCCGCGGTGTGGTTACTCAATGCCGGATATTATGTTCCGACAGTGTTGCCGTGCGTGAAGCACTTCTTTCCCTGGGCATTCATAAGTCGAGTGGGCTTGATGGCATCGCTCCAATTGTGCTGCGAAAATGTGCTCCGGAGTTGGTTCCGGTATTAACGCGCCGATTATCCTACTCTGGCGGAGTTGTTCCCAGCTCATGGAGGACAGCTTTGGTGCACCCGATCCCTAAAAAAAGATGACCGATCCAACTACCGTCCCATTGCGATAACCCTTTTGTTTCCCAAAATTATTTATTATCGACTGCCAGCTCTTACAATGCGCAAGGGCGCATGCTCCGCACTTAAATTCGTTAACGCTGGTGTTCCCCAAGGCTGTGTTCTGTCTCCTACACTGTTTCTTCTGCATATCAATGACATGCTGCAAACTAGTGGCCTTCATTGAAACACAGATGATAGTACTAGGGATGCTTTATACACTGGCCGTGCCAATATTTCACGTCAAAGAGTATCGGAACAAGCTTGTGTCTAAAGTCTCCAAAGTAATAATATAATGTGTTAAAGCTCAGAAGGGTGTCTACTTTATATTTCACACTACTTCTACTCACAACTTATGTCCAATAATCTGCTTTGGTAAACTTTTTCTTTTTTCACGCGGGGAAACGCATTTACGCGCCTTCGCTGGCCCTGGGTGGGGTCCAGTGGTGTGCGGGGCTCGCGGCACATCATAGTGCAGAATACCCACAAAAGCCACCGCGAGTGCCATCAGTGCCGCCTTTGGTGTTGTGCCCCGGAACAGTAAATCATCAGGGCACCTCGACGACTACTCAGCCCCCTAAGGGACCGACGCCACCTCCACAGATGGGGTTGTTCCGCACCAAAGGACAACCCCACCAACTTTGGGACAGTGCAATGGGGCGAGGTTCCCATCCTCGCCCCTTGCCCCGTGCGCAATAGCACCGCCTCATTGTTTTTTGCTCTTATAAGAGTGGTACAAAGAGCGCCTCCTCCTCCTGCACTTTAATCCCCTATTCTTATAAGAGGCGCACAAAGAGCATACACTTCCTCGGATCAATTGGCTTCCCCCAAGGTGTCTCGGATCACCCCAGGCTACTGAGCCCCACCGCCACGACAAGGCTTGAACCATGGTAGGGGCTTTGGTAGACCTGGACTAAGTACGATTAATGTTTTAATATAACAAATTTTCTCTACATATATTTCCTTATTTCCTTCAACATTTTATCTTATAACTGAAAGACAAGACAAAGCATTTTTGAGCTCATTAGAACTAACTGCAACAACAAAGTCGATCATTATAAACATTTAAGAACACAGCTCAAATTTCGATATGCTTTCAAAGCCAAATCATGGAATTTGATAAATACAAACGACAATAAAAAACGCAACGCAGACATTCGCATGTCGTTGTACCGAATTTCGTTGCCGTGAGTACTGAAGCCAAATGCCAAAAGACGGTTCCTTATAGTTTCTATTCTGACGACCTGTACGTCTGAACGTCCTTCTGTCCGTCCGTCTGTCACTCCTTCTTCTCGTCCGTATGTCCGTCCTTTCCGTCCATCGGTCCTTTCATCCGTCCGTCTTTCAGTCCGTCGGTCCGTCCGTCCGTCTATCCCTCCGCCTGTCCGCCCGTATGTCCGTCCGTCTGTCCATACATACATCCGTCCGTATGGCATAGACATTTTACTCGAATATTACGGATACTGTATGTTTGAATTTTGAAAGGAACTAAGTAGTTCCAGTGGAAAATTATCAAAAAATATTAGATTCTAGGATTCAATAAAAACTTTTCTTTGCCTCCGTGGAACCCTTAAAAGGCGAGTCCGACACGCTCTTGACCGGTTGTCTTTTAGTAATGTTTTTTACGTTATATAAAAAACGATCTTATCATAAATATTACATTGGGTAAGAGGTAGTGCCATGCTGTATTGCAACAAAATGCCTACATGACCGGGTGGTACCTCTTGCACACATGATACCCCCTTAAAGTAAGTACAGGGGTCTGAGCTTCCTGTGGTCTGCATAACAATTTGTGGATACATATAGCAGTTCGACCAAACAATGAAGAAATAATTGCATAATACTCTCTATGTATTTGCAGGTGATTTATTATATTACGGAGGCGTAGAGTGGTTGAATATATCGGACTTTTTAGGGAAAATAAAGAAAGGACTCGAGTTGCACGCCATGTGTTTTGTTTTCAAGTCAGCCGTCGTCTTCCTCTGCAAAGAAAGACTGAGACAAAAGAAAAAGTTAATGGTGAGCTTTTGAAATGTAATATTGAATGTTTTGATTAATGTTATTAAAACAGTAAAATAATAAATAAAATCTTATACACATAGAACATCACTCTTATAATATTTATATACAGGAGTTCTTATTTTAGAAGATTTATATAAGTGGGCATTTTTAAATATTTATAGTAGATAGACAGAAGGAACGGTGTGCCATAAATCACTATACAGGTATGTAACCTGTCTTGATTAAATATTTATATTCTTAGCAGAAGTAATTGCAGGAATGATATATTAATACAAGCACTTTACCATAGGGAGTATCATCGAAAAATAATTCGAACGAGGTAGAAATAATACGCTATCAAGTACTAATACCGGTAACCGAGGTTCAAGTGCGGGCTTCGTCGGCGAAGGATATGGATAGCCATTTCCTGTGGGAGCTCATTCATTTGCGGAGCCAACTTCAACGCCGCTCCGAGAAAGTTTACGTTCTATCCAACAGGTACCGTATTGGCGTATTCCTTTTTATATCTTCGCCTTTTAATTCATACTTTCGTATTTCTACTGTTTGAAGATTTAATTAGTGTAATAGGTATTTCAACACTTTTGTAAGAGTTAGTGCCAAACTGCATTGCATCGGAATTGGGTCTGCACGACCGGGGAGTTACCTCTCATTCACATGATACCGACGCAAACTGACATCTTCCGTGTTCCGTTCCGTGCGATTTGTGGACAGTCGTTAACCCATTGCGGGGGGGGGGGGGTGAAAAGGAGGGCAACGCATAGGCATATTCATTATGCTAATGTTCATGAGCGTCGGTAGTCGTATAAAGGCTCCTCTCCGTTTACTCTTTTGTCCCCCTAAACAATAAAAAAACATTATCGTTTTGGTACTTTTTTTTATTGACGCGCTGAACGCATTTACGCGCCTTCACCGGCCCTGGGTGGGATCCATTTAGTGCCGAATACGCACAAAAACCACTGCGAGTGCCATCAGTGCCGTCTTTGGTGAGGTGCCCCGGTACAAGAAATCATCAGGGCACCTCGATGGCTAGTCAGTCCCCTAAGGGACCTCCACAGGTGGGGTTGTCCCACACCACAGGGCAACACCACCTGCCTTCATCCTCGACTCTTGCCCCGTGCGCAAAAGCGCCGCCTCCTGTTGCTCTATTGTCCATAATTTTGTACATAAATATTGTCTTATAAGAGGCGTACAAGGAGCAGCCCCCTCCGTTCAATTCGCTTTGCGCGAGGCGTCTCGATTCACCCCAGGCTATTGAGCCCCCCACCGCCACGTCAAGGCTTGAACCATGATGGGGAACGTTTTGCTACCTGTGCCGATGTGACAGATTGGATATTAATTAGTGTCGAATATATATCTAATAAAATGTACTGATTTCCGATATGTTTACGCGAAAGTTATAAAATGCGCACGTAACAAAACTACTTTTATTGAATTTCTTAGTGTTTATTTAAAGATTCTTACAATCCAAATAGTACTTTCTTACAGCTAGAGTGTTATAGATTAATCAAAAAAGGTTAACGATAAACCATTGCTATCTTAAAAGTTCGTGGGTTGCATAATTTTAAAGGACATTAGCAACATAAGAATTTTTTATACGACAATATATATTTTTTTCATTCCACAATATATAACAGATTGAGAAATCATGATGAATCGTGGGATGGGGCATAAACATAATAGAAACGAAACTTCAACGCACCAGTTAATGGTGTTATAATTGGATGTTATATCCAAGGCCAAGGAAATTGCCAGCTATGTACCGTCCGTCCCCTCCACATTGCCAAAACGCTTTTTCGTGTCAGAGAAACCCAATAACTAGACATAAATTTTACTTTAAAAAGATAAGTAATCATCATCATCATCATTATCAGCCCTAATCGGTCCACTGCTGGACATCGGCTTCTTACAAAAGCAAACATAGCATTAAGATACAGGTAGCATTTCCGTTTATTTATTGGACTCATTAATTACGAATGTTTGGTACCTGGTACAGTTCGCGAAATTTGTGCAGATAAAAGAATCTAAATGAACCGTGATAAAATGCGTTCGTTTCATAGTAATCATTAAGGACTTTATAATTTATTTTTGTTTCAACCAATTTGTAAGTCCACTGACGCACCTTAGCATAGATTTCACGAAATAATTATAGATCTTCTGTATTTTGTTTTTTAGTATTTGGATAAAAATATACTTTTCTTTTTAAACATTAAGGCCTGTATAAGATAAGATTTTTTTTAATACAACTCCTCCAATTGGTTTTAAAAATTCACTTGCATCGTGGTTTCATAAAACCACAATTAATGGCTTAGGGATATAAATAACCATTCTTGTCATCACTAGCACCGCGGATTTCCGCAACGCGTTCCTGAAGACGATTCGACAGATAATCCGCGAGTCTGTGCGAAACATGTCCCTGCCAACCACACGGCCTGCGCCCGCACCGCCGCGCGCGCCTCTCGCGCACGCGCCACACGCAACGCACGCCGCGCACACGCTCGACAGACCCAAGCATCAGGTGAGCACACGTCACACATGATGCTGCCAAGATTACGCACGCAGCACACGCCCTATGCACACTGGACAAGACCCAGCATCAGGAGAGTAATCATGCTGTATGAGTAGAAGAAGAAGACTATAAGTCCCAAGACACTTTAGGGCTCAAGCCCCCATAGGATTCTGAGTACTTCTATGACAAATCTTATAATTACTAATTAAATTACTGTGTTACTAGTGTCCAGTCTTGGCAGTGGCGAATTTAGGGGGGCTAAATTCGCCTCTGCCAAGACTAACAACTATAAGATAATGATATCTCGATTACTCCGATTTAAATGGGATTTAAAAGAGGGCTCATTTTCATCTTGGTCAGATAACATAATTACCTTTTAATTGTTCCTATATCTAAAGTTACTCAATATCGGCATACATCTCGAAATGTTTACATAAAAAGGCGACGCGTGCGCGCAACACGCGCTACATTTACTGCATGAATATTAAAACCGTTTGTTTTATTTCTTTGATACTTATAAAATCTTTTATAAGTAGCTTTTATTATTTAAAGGAATTTTATGGATGGATTAAAAAAAGACCATCTTAAAAGCTAACGGTGTTTTTATTAATGTTTTACTAACAGGTGCAGGTAATGCAAGGATCTCAGACTTTAGGCAAAACTAAGAAACCTAAAACCTCGGGACAACGGCTTTCTGCTGGGAACATCGAAGTAAGTTTTTTTTTCAATTGTTTTACGTAAATTAAAAAAGAAAATAACGTAAAAATAATTTCAGTATACTTTGTAGTACTATCCAATAACGTAGTATATTCGGAACCGGTTTTCCAGGTTCAACACTAGTCCTGGTTATTGCAAATTGAAGTATTAAATCTATTATAAGTTCGGTTTTACAGGTTCCACCAATTATAAGAAAATATTCAAATTAAGTATTGTTTGTCGACGGTTCGAGCGGTGATTTACCTCTAGATGGATTACAATTTTAAAGAAAACCGGTTTTTATGTTTAATTACAATACACTGCTGCTAGGACACCAAAAAATAAAAAAAGATACCAAAATAATCACACCTTAATCAATTAAAAAAGTGGAAATAGATTAATGTAAACTTGCTCAAAATCGATGCCAAGGCAAAGGCAGGTTTTCGATTCGGGCATAATACAACCGACGTAATATACTCTCGACGAATATAAATCCGACTGAAATCAAAATTATGACATTTTTCAAAATTATATTGCTAAATTAATTTGCCTCTCGCATCACTGGCCTAAAATGCGTTTCCTTACGTCAACAAAGAAAACATTGGTAGTTTTTCCTTGTGAAAAATTAATATATATCGAATAAGGATCGCAGATATAATAATATAATAATAATAATACCTGTGGACTTATCACACCATATGAGCCTAGTCGTGTGATAAGTGCCGTAAGAACTTGTGTATAGGTACTGTACTATACTATAGACAACGGAAATATATTTAAGATTTTTATTATAGAAAAGCATATAATATGAAGATAGACATCCATGACCTAGGTGGGATTCGAACTCAGACGTAACACGCGGTCTAACCGCCCCGTTACCAACTGAGCCAGCCGATCGTCAGATATACTTGCAATTTATTAAATTTTGTATATGCTTATGTAGGTAGGTGACCTTTCGCGCGAAAATTCTCAAGATACAGATGAGCCACCCCCAGGTATACCTTCAGAAGAACACACGTATAGACACAGAAGCAGAACGTTAGGAGATGCAACAGGTAAGCAAAAGGAGTTCTAACGAAATGTCAAAAATGTGTTGAACGAAATTGTTAGCGCACTTACATACCTCATTAAACATAACACCAATGAACTAACTGTATATTAATTTGTTAAAAACTATAACGGTAAACAAATTTTCTACAAAGAAAATATAATGTAAGAGAAAGGATTATAAATATGAGAGATGTATCATGAAGACATAACATAACCACTCCAAGCGTAGGTTGAGCAGCATCCTCGTATATACCCCTGAAGTATTGTAAAAAAATATTTTAGAGTATATTATGTGGGAGGAACTTGAACACCAAGAATAACAGATTTAATTTGATAGGAAAGGTGACCTTCCTATAAGTAGAACCTGAAGAAATATTCAAAAATGACCCCACCAACATTTCAATCTAATATGAAAAAAAATAATAATTATACAAGTATGTATATGATTTTCCATATTTAACACCAAATGTGCGTTTAATTTACAGATCCTGGGAAAAGGCCCCTGCCGCCGCCGCCGCCGTCTACCGACACGGAGAAGTCGTCGGCGGGTTCGAAGTCAGAGGGCGAGGACGAGTCGCCGCCGCAGCCGCCGCCCAAGCGAGGGTTAGGCCGCACTCCCAACCACCTCACCTTAAGGTACCAACATATGTATGGGTTAGCATCACGATGACACTCTGCACCTACACATTGGGACGATACTCCACGACTTCCTATCATACAGATCACTAAATTTACGCAGGTTCGATTGTTCCTACTCATACATATGTCGCATATTAAGTATCCCGATGCCCTCATTACTTATGAATTTATCCATACAAACGTTAGTGATTTACTCTCTTACAGCACAACATCGACCCTCAGCGCTGGCAGCACCGGCAGCCAGGCCAGGCTGATCCAGTCCTCGCACCAGCCGACGCAGTATCAGCCGGTGATGGTGAAAGAACTAGGTAAGCAGGGATCTTATTCACTTAAGTCTTCCCCAGAGAAAAGGAGCACGACGCATTCGGAGAAAAGAATTAAAGTCATCCGTTCGGGAAGCGGAAGCAGTATCCACAGAGACAGGTCTCCGAGCAGACCCACAGAGCGCTTATCGCCGGACAGAGATCGTGTTACCACAGTTATCATCTGCAAATCGCCGAACAAATCCAGTTTTAAACAGACCAAGACCCTGCATAGATCACCCAAAGGTAGTTTCGATCAATCAAAATCGCCTCGTGGATCTATAGACAAATCTAGATCACCGCAACAAAGTTTTGATGGATCGAGGTCTCCAAGGGGCAGCATCATTAAATCTCGTGAGAGTAGCCTGGACAGGGCCAGGTCCCCTAAACCTGCACTTAAAAAGGGCATCATGCGCACTCCGCAGGCAAGCTTTGATCGATCTCCATGCAAATCGCCGAGTGCGAGCCGTCGCTCATCTAAATCCGGTGGCGAAAAACTAGCAAGACTTGGAACAAATTCTCTGGACAGAATGACGCATTACTCTCAACTAGCGAAAGCCGAGGACAAGGCTATCAAAATGGGAATCGTCGTGTCCAAGTCGACCGAATCGATATCTAAAGCTATAGAGCGTCCAACGTGTGCCGAATGTTACCTGTCCGGGAAGAAGCAGAGCAAGGCTTCTTAGCATAAGGCGAAGGGCAAGCAGTTCAAAAGTCGTAGGAAACCTGTGCCGACGCACTCTATACTGGTGTCGTCCAACCGAAGCAGCACAGAAACTCTGGACGATACTCCTTGCGACCGCGGACATTGCCCTTCGTCACGTCAATGTGAAAAGATTTATTTCAATCAAATACATGTTTAATTTATTTATTGTTATAGTGTAAGCACCATATCTCAGTTAAGTTATATTGTTACCTACTGAATGGTGAGATTGAATCGACGTCAGAGAGACCCGACTGAAGGAACATCGTTTGATGATCCCGTTTACTATTCGATGGAATTGATTAGGGAAAGATAGAAAGATATGTGACTTAATGTTAGCAGTTCCTTTACGTGAAGCTTTATTTGGAATTTCATCATATATATTATAATTTGGTTGCATAACTTTTAATGAAATACACCAATTAATTATACACGTTAAACTTTAATTAAAAGATTAGTAATATTCGCTGCAAATAATATGGATTTTCCATAAATGCGAATAGTCTCTATTACTGCGCATCTTAAAATCTTTCATAGGATATATAACATACGTGAATATCTGTCGTAGTATAAAAATAACATTATGTAGACGTAAATATCATAGAAATGTGTATCACTTAAATATTCACATCAATGTTCAAATAAACGACCTAATTCTAGTATCCAAATGCTAAATTATTTAAACATTATATGGCTGTGGAATTGTACTGATTGTGAAATTAATTACTCCAAACCTACATCCCTATTTTTTCGATTTATCTGTCAGTTGCATTTGTATATTTTTAATATATTTTTTATTACTATTAATTATTCAATGGAGGTTTCCACTAATTAATGTCTTCCATACAAAAATTGTTTAAGCAAAAAGTTATTTTTTTATAATTTTCCATGTATCTGTTCAATACTAAGATCTAACAGGTCTATATTATTTATATTTCATTGCGATATTTTCCTAAATGAGTATAAATTAAAAAAGTCATTTTTACTTCAATTTTTTCTAAGTTTCTACACGCAAAAGTCATTAAATGCTACATTATTTTAGACATATTATACCGAGTCTTATAGAACTAACAAATAATTAATATTACATAATACTCTCTATGTGCATGTTATTACAAACATATGAATATTCACTTAATTACCTTAAACTTAATGTAATATGATAGCCGTGTTGTTAAACGTAGTAGATACCTAAATAAAAAATTCCTTAAAATTACTTAATAACTAGTAAATAGTTAAGAAAAATTCATGAAATATACCACTTACCCTTTAGGCGAGCACTGAATCTGTTTAATGCTTGCACTCAATCTAATAACGGCTGTGTTCTCAGTGCAAGGGTGCAACTTAGCATAGCATTGAGATAAATATAAAATTTACCTTTAGTTTGTTTTTTTCCTTTTCATTTGAATGTTCGATGATAATGTTGATATAGAAAGACAAAATTAAATAAAATTACTTGAACATTTCATTTACTTTTGTGTTATTAAATTTAATTGGAAGAATTGCAAGACGTTATTCCAATAATATTCTATAACATCGTGCTAATTAAACTTGAGTTTCTTTGAAATTGCGTTTGATCTGGCATGGATCTTGATGGCAATCGGTATTGCTCATTAATTTTAAACTGGCCCATAGAAATTTTGTTAAAAATAGTAATCTTCAAATATTTGAAAGCTAGCAATATCGAACGCGTCAATCGCGCTCGTACCCCCAGGGGCGACTTTGACAACATTCGTCAAACATTCAACTCTTTTAGAGAAGCCGCGGTACCCTGGCGATCGGTAAAGCATGTTCCAAATTATCGTATAGTATGTATACATGGTGTCGTGTAAAAGAGTTCGGTGTTTGGTCTGTTGTAGGGTCGCCCGTGTGGAAACCGCGCGACGCGGTGAGCTCGCCCGCCGCGCCCGCGCCCACCACGCTGCCACGCAGCCAGCGCCCCGCGCCGCGTGCGCCGCACCTCTCCGCCAGCCGCAAGTCGCTCGCGCCTGACCACCGCCACTAGGCTACCCGCCCGGCCCCACTCCACCCAGCCCGACTCCTCCCAACACAAGCTCGCGACGCGGTGAGCTCACCCGCTGTGCCCGCCCTTGCCACGCTGCCGCGTAGCCTTCACCCCGTACCTGACGCGCCTTATTCCGCCAGCCGCAACTTGCTTGGGCCCGACCACCGCCACTGGTCGACCTGACTACGCACACCCCTGACCGAGCCACACGACACTAGGAACTCGCTCGCACCCAGTACGCTGCCGCGCAGTCTTAGTCCCACGTCACTTGCGCCGCACTTCGCTCCAGCACTAGCCGACCAGACTAACCCCTTCCCACCCCTCCCGACCCCTCTCAGCCCAACCGCTGTGGCGTAGCGGAGACTACTTATGTACCAAAACCGTATTAGCTAGGTTAGTACTTATATCTACAGATGAATAAGAAGATGGCTAACTTTTAAATATAAGCCAGGTCTCTTTCCATACGCCCTGATAATTTACTGAGCGAGAGATCCTCCCCTTTCGACATATTTGCTCTGAGCGCCCGAAACAAACTACCTCTCCCAGTCTCTCCCAGCCTACCACCTAGCTAGCAATTCCGCACCCGATAAGAGTTGGATATCGTAGGTACCGGTAGAAATTTCTAACACTCTCTTTATCTTAAAAATCGAAATACCTATAGTGGGAAGTGGTCCCATTTGAATTGAGTTTTCTCCTGCTCCTAGTGGTGATTTGCAAACAATACCGCGGCAATATATTATGATGGCAGATAGTCATCGGTAGTGGACGCGATCGACTCAAGTTTTCGACGGAGTTAGTGTAAACACCACTCGGACTGAATATTTTTACTGGAACTATGAACTATGTTGCTTAATGAATTTAGAATCCAGGCTCTTCACGATCTCTTGAGTGATGATGTTCTAGGGTAGAATTAATCAAAATAAAAGTCAACATTCAAAATGATTACTATGGTGTCCTCCAGGAACAACCTTCTTCAGAACCGATGTCTACTAAATAGTTGCCATCGCTACTCAGCTGATAAATATTTATATATGAAAGTTTGCAAATCTAACCGACCTATCTCTTCATGTTTTAACGTCTTCCTCATCTGTATTTTGTGTTCCATTTGCTGGTACACCTACACTTCCTTATAGATTGTATGTAATCTTAAGAATATTCTATAGTGTTCACATAAATAATTATACTGACGTCATCCATAGACACATTTCACAGATTTTAATGTTTGATTTTATCAGAAGATAAATGTAACAAAGTAGATAGTCATTGACAAATATATAAGTATGGTAAATCAGTTTACTAGAATGTGCATAAAATGTAGTAAATAAGAATGTGTGTTATTCTGCACAAGTATTCAATGTAATGTGATATGTTTATTTCCAGAATTTTTTATGTTTTGTATTACGTTATAATATATAAGAACTTTAAAAGTGCATATTATCTTCCTTCATTATACTACTAGTTCAGTTTAGCTCACAACAATAAATACAAAAATGTCAGTGGAATATAAAATTATATGTACTGCATTTATATAATAACTGGAATTGATTGAATGTCATCATTCACTGCTGTCTTAGGTATTGAAACGAGAATATAGAATGGGGCAAAATATCAACACGGCCCATCGCAATATTATCCCAAGAAGTATTAAGCAAACTAATGTAATATATTGGCTGTCAGTATTTTGGGAACCTAAATTGATTCTCATTATCTAAGAGTTAACTGATATTTCCAAAACCTTATAGATAAATAAATGCTTCAAACTTGATTTACGCCTTTCAGTTTTTATCAAAACTTAGTCATAATACTAGTTTTAATAATATGATATAATCAAACCCGATATAAGACTGCAACCTGCTCCTAGGAATGCAATTGTAATGATCTGGAGCATAGACAATTCCAAACATAAGTAGAGTAAAAACAAATACACGTCTTATTTAAATTACACTTCATTTCCATCTTGTTAGAAGAAAAAAAAACTTGGCATTTTGCGCAAGTGCTAAGACAATATTGATTGACAGCAGAAAACATTTGTTTTTAAGGTATATAAATATAGGGATGGGTCCTCTTCCTATGAAGAGGACGATGAAAATGATGGACCTTATGTATAAATAAATATATTTGTGTTCTGATAAACCTTACAAATGACGTTGAATATGTAACCACTTTTTGTAGTTTTATCAGAATGATTGTGGAGTATTTATACATCAGATGATTCACTGCTTTAAAGATGGACTTATAAGAAAGAATGGAGAAACGAACCTTGGTAGTAATTCTCAACAAAAAGAAAATCAAACTCCAATAAACGGTACGATAAATAAAATGCTTGTTTAGTATATGTGCCAAATTAGGAATCCTTCATACCTGTGCTTTTTAAATAGTCACTTTTAATATGATATACTGAATAAATATATTGTGACAGTAGGTAGCTGTAATCTTGTTTTATTTGATCACATTGGCATCGCAACTCACTTAACTACCCTATAGCTCGAAATGCACTTTATAAAAAAGTAATATAGGTAGTTTTGATAATAATTTCTCTTCGTGATCAAATTCGAAAGTTCTATCATAGGTTAGGCGAATTATATAACATATTCATTGGTTTCAGTTTATTCTGTTTACCAAGTTCACAACTAAATGTTTATGTATTGTAGATTTATTATAAGATTTGTTTCTACCAATGCCTGTAAACTGAACATAAAATTTGCTTTCCGCTGTTTCGTTTACACTATACCTACCTATTGAAATGTTGTAGTCATTTTTATTTATAATGTTAGTAAGATGCGACTAAAACTTTTATAAATGTAACATTTTATTTTGTTAAAAGTGTGTGATCATCTTGTAGTTCTAGATTTACCGTTTGACATAATTTAGATATTGTTGATGTCCGTAGTGCTTAATAAATGTGGTAGCATAAAATAAAGTATTTTTAAAGTGAAATCAATTTTTTTAACAGCGTTAAATTTAATTGTAAACGATTTTTATAGAATATTTGTGTACTTAATATATAATTTCGATTATACACAAAAAAAGGTGTATATGTATATAATTTTGAACATATCACGATTTAGTACCTAAGTTCAGTTTACAGGTACCCTGAGGGTTTCAGTGTCGATCAATAATTTCTTTTCATTTTATATTGTAGACTCTGTAGATATTGTAATTATTTATTTTAACTACACACAAATATGTATTAAATTTGTATTTCTAATTTATGTATCTGTTTTATAATTATTTTGTGATTTAAAATAAAACCTGTTTATTAATATACATATGTTAAAATATTCGAATTTAATAATTACGAACTTATACAATCGATTTATAGATATTGTTATACTAAGAAAATGTAATTAATAAAATAAATAAACAAATATAAGTGACTAATTAAAAGAAAAATGAAGTCGATTAATTGCGATTGTATTTCATACTTCAATGACATTTGAAAGTATCGTAGGAAAATGAATGAATATTTAGAAAAGACTTATTGAAGTAAAATACGAATGTAATAAGTGTTATACTTTTATAATTTAATATTAAATTGAATTCAATTTGTTTAGTCTACGACCTACGTCATGGACTGTAACCGTTTGAATGTTTTGTTTAACTTTCTCGAATCATTTGTCGAACTCTGTTTTAGATCGCATGAACTCTAAGTAATAAGGAATTCCGAACTCGGAATAATATTTAATAATTATTTTACCCACTTACCATTACTTCTCAGACCATCACTGTGTGGTGTTTTCAACTCTTAACAATAGATTTTTGTATTTCACTGTGGGATTCGTAAAACTTTGGTCGCGCATTCAAGACGCCTAAATTGTAAGTGCCTTTACGTGTTTTTTGAAATTTGCATGTTACCTAAATGATGTTCGTGCACATAAAATAGTTCGGCAAATTGGTTCATTACTTACACATAATTTGGCTTCCAATGAGATTTATAAAATGATGTGTTACATTAATATTCTTTCTGAAGTCTATTGATAAGTTCAATTTTGTGATATGTAAGATGATTACTTTTTATTGCTTATGAATAAAAATAAAATGTATTAATGAGTTTTCAATATTCCATCTTGTTCTTTTTTTATCCTTGTTTTCTTAGGCCGTATAGTTAAATAGCCGCGACAACGTCTATAGTTTTGTAGTGACTAACATTCGCGTAAACTTATTAATGTCATCATTGATATTGCAATTATGTGCAGTGTTTTTGCCATACGCAAGAAGAATTAAATAGGTAAAGGTGTATTAAATGTATAAGAGATTCCGTTAAACTTTCCCTATAGACCTCTTCCCAGTTTTGTCGTATTACGACCCATCGGAGCAAGAGAATGAGAAAGCATTGAAGGTGTGCGACCATTGAATGTTCGAAGTTCGAGCACTATTAGCACGGGCATTGTAGTATAGGCTTGTACATGTATAGATAACAGTAATATTTAAAGATAATAAAAATATAATCTTTCGCATAATTGCTATGCAAGTATGCATCCTTCCCGCCTCCCCACCTATGCGCCACCGAATACTCATAGTGCGAACTTGCGCGAAACTTGCACGAAATGTGATAGCGTACCTTTTACTTTGGGGCGGTACCATGAGAGTGAGAGGTACCTCCCGCCGCACCGGCCCAATTTGTCAGCAATTCAAATAGCGTGGTATTACGTATTACAACGGTGCTGCGGTTTGTGAGAACAACGGCTTTGACTTTACAATGCCATTGTATTTCTCAATGGCTGTCAGAAAATTGTGTATTCCGGCGCTATTGTAGAAAATCCACAGTAAAAGCGATATATCAATGCGAACGATTTCATTCCACTGAAATAATTGCTTTAACGTGTTCACCTTCAGACAACCGGCTGGCGCAGTGTAATATAGCTCAGATAATCGTTCATGTTGCGTCAGAGGTCGCGGGCTCGAATCTCGCCCAAGTCCTGGATGTTATATATATGTCTAATATATGAATCATATGTAATGTCTATAGTAGAAGTCTTAAATATAAAATTTCTTAAATTTATAAACATTATTAAATATATTTCCGTTGTCTAGTACCCCTATCACAAGTCCTTACGGTACTTAGCAAAGGGCTAGCAAATGTCGAGGCCAAGAGTGGAGTGATTGATTACATGTGGGATTTAGTGAAGGTTGTTGTAGGAGTACATATACGAGCAGGAAAGGTAAACTCTCGGAGGAGACGCTTGGACTTATGAGGGAACGCAGAGCGCACGAAAACGTTACGTCCTGATGTCTTAAGTTTACGCGAATGTTAGACATTACAATAAAACTACTTTTACGGATTTTATCGCGGTATATTAAATTATTTATGTATCCCGACGTTACGTCTACCGATGTCAAGCTTCTTTCAAAGCGCAACCACAAACGAATACGCCGAGGCCTTCGCAGCTCAAATACGCAACGGGTCACGGAAGCGATTGAGCAGTATAGAGGGTCGAATATTTTTGTGGAGGAGCCTAATGGAAGTCATCTGACAAAGCTTAGGACTGATACTGGGGTTATTGTTTCTTCCAAGCCTGGCTTCCTAACCGAGATAGAAATTCCTATAGCAAGTTTTGGACGTCGTACGCTCCTCATCTCGATACCCTGAACAAAGATCCGCGTGCAAGCCTTGTCACACAACATTTGTCAGGCAATCTGCCGAACGTCAGCTTGAGTGAGATTAGTCTGGCTCTTGCGCAGCTTAAAGGGGGAAAGGCTCCGGGGAAGGACGGAATTACAGTCAACCCTCTTAGGGCAGGAGGCGAACCTGTATTACGAGATCTAAAAGGGATTTTTAACTTTGTCCTTCAACGAGGCGTACTTCCCAAGGCATGGCTTGGAAGGGACGTAGTTCTGTTTTTTTAATCGGGTGATATCACTTCTTCAAAATTACAAGGTTAATTTCATTTCTTGGCCATATTTACAAGATGTCCTCAAGAGTCTTGACAAATCGTCTCACCACAAAGCTTGACGAATTCCCGCCACCAGGGCAGGCTGGATTTCGCAGAGGATTCAGCACTATGGTGCACGCTTTCACCATAAGGCAAATTGTACAAAAGACACATAATTACAATCACACGCTGTGTTTTGCCTTTGTAGATTATGAAAAACTTTTTATAATGTCCAAGCCTGGGCTGTTCTGTAAGCTTTATAGCGATGTCAAGCGTTCTCCCCGTGATGACCTACGAGGCAGAAACATGGCCTCTTGATTTAGGACGGGTTCGCAAGTTTGCGGTAGCTCAGCGGACTATTAATCGTGCTTGTTGGGCGTTTCTTTGTCCGGTAGAATTCGTAACGAAGTCGTAACAAAACTAAAAACAGAGAACTAAAGTTTCCGATGTCACGCGAAGAATGAGCTCGCTGAAGTGGCAATGGCCTAGTCACATACTCAGAAGATCAGAGGGCAGATGAGCAACTGAGGATCTGGAGTTGAGGCCGCGTTTATGAAAACGGTGTGTTGGTCGACCGTTCACGAGGTGGGAAGACGAGATCGTCCGTACAGTAGCTGGCCCAGGATGGATGCGAGTAGCAGGAAATCAGCCATCAAGGCGTACATTGAATGAGGACTATGTCCAGCAGTGGACCGACAGTACCAGTTCCCTGTACCACAAACTACAGACAACAATAAATACGGCCTGGACATTAATTAATTACACAAAATATTTTTGGGTACCTCAGTTGCGTGTGAGGATGCCCAATAAGACCGAATCTCGTTAAACTTAAGCCCAAGGGGTTATTTTTGGGGTAGATGGAGATGGCTTGTATGAAACTTGGTTACTACAAGCGCAAGAAGTTGCTTAGTCCTTAGATGTTAACTATGATTGGATTTTACAAATTGTAACCTTTAAAAAAGCTGCAGATGTTGTTAGATATAATACAGAAAGTTTATTAAAATATAAACTAATTTGTCATAAATAATGCACAACCAAACCGAACTAAATTGGTCGAATTGGCCGATGAACGTGATATTTGCAGCAAGGCTTTTATGACCCAGATCCACTAAGTTATGTGTTCTTAAATAACTTTTTTGGATGAACTATAGAAGACAATTTGTATGAGCTACCATTTAAGAATAAATAATCACATGTTTATAAATAATATTTACGAGGAAGGAGGATACTTGAATACATTATCGCTAGCAGAGTGAAATATTATGGAAAAATTAAATAAATAATGGAAGATTCAACTTGAATCTTCAAATTGAACTCTGTCATTTCAACAATTAAAATTCCGTAACATTACCGATAACAAAGTGTAGAAATCGAACTTCAGTTTAGAAATGAGGGAATGATATCCATATGTGGGGTAAAGTAGGGGTTGAAATTATATATGGAAGTCCTTCGTTTTTGAAGTTTGAAGCAGACTTCCACTACAACTACAACTCATTCTCTAATTTTCAGCCAATTCTCTAACGGGGTAGTAGGGACCGGAATTTTTTTGATTGAGCCTATTTTTAGGGACAGCCTATTGAAATCTTATCAAAATAAAAAGGTAAATTATTGATATTGTCAGTCTTTCGATGTGAAACCATTTTGAATAAGATAACCTACTCCTGTGGCGCTTACACATAGTTATAAGTGCCCAATAATATACAATATATATAAATATACCAAAAACACATACATTTAAGCACCTACTATATAGGTTTACAAAATATGTGTCTCTTTTCCGCGCATGATTTCTTTCTATTTCTATAAAAAATGTAATGAATTGGTAAGCTATAATAGGGTTTTCGAATTCGGTTAGTGTTAACCGGAATTAACTCTATTGATTTGGTTAGCCTTCAGCTAGTCCATGTCGACAATTTAATTATCGGATTGATAGTGTAGAATATACTTGATATGAAATACACAATCAAATACCCCGTTAAGGGTAAACACTGCCGGCCCCTGCGGGGTAGACAGACAGACCGAGTGCCATACACCACTATTCTTACATATTTTTTTTGCTTCCTCCTTCATAACTGCACTTCATACAAACACGGCAGTGGCGATGACCCGTGACAACACCTTCGGACGACATCCGATTAATGAGTAAATGAATATTTCAACCAATACGTGGCTTATATTGAATTACAGTTAACTTGATATTTTGAAATTTTACTTCTTTTGGCGCGTTAGGAGTTTAGGAGAGTTCATCACATTTTTTGCGATGGGCGCGCACACCGCCACAAAGAACCACACCTGTAGTTAGCTATAGTCAACACATTTATTTTTCTCTTGTTACACCCAAGAAAAACCTGTAAATTCTCTTTGAGTACACCTTGGTTGTGCACGTCAGTGATGTGTCATTCATAGCTTGGCATCATACATGTAATACTCCTCACCTAGAATCCATCTCTTAGAATGGTCACACAGCCCTCCAAGTGTCATCCTGACGTAACGCACAACACATAAATATATGATACGGAGTCAAGTAGTAAAGTAGAAGTTATGCCGGTGACAGTCTCATACTAGGAAGAAACAAGTTTTAATGTATGGATTGAATCTAGTCTCTAGATCGTGTAGTTTCTCTCTGAGGTTTTACTGATCATGCGCAAGATGTCGCCATTGTACAAATTGTAACAATAGATAGATCAATTTTGTAATCTTATTATGAAAATCATGTAAAACATGATTTTGATATTTCGATAACTTTGTCGATTTTTATCTTTTGTTTTGTTCGGCTGCGCAACACAAAAGGGGATTATTAAAACATTCCTAATACTTGTCTCTGGCAAATAGTGACAAAATATGAGGCAGAAAAAGAAGAAGTAAAAAAAAGACTTTCGACATCACATAAGTACCTAACGTATTTCTACGAATCTTCGATTTTTCATCGAGTAAGTGTGTATCGAATTCTAGAGCGTTTTTGTGGTGATAATTGTCTACTTCTTACAGACTGACATATCTTTTACCCATTTTGGACCCTGGAATATCTACGGATACCGATATATCTTCTTCACACTTTGAATTGTCTTACCTTTGGACAATCGACGGATTTCCCCGCATTGTGAACACAGGCATGGCGAAAATGTCCTTTAAATCCACGTAATAAATGCTATTTCGGGTGTAAAGGAAGTAAAAAATGTGTTAATGTGTTATAGATTGTCGTATTAGAAAGTGAAGGAATATTGATAAATTAAATTAATTGATTGGAATTTATATAAACGGTTGGCCATTCTGTAATATTTGTTATGTAGTATTTATTATAAGACGTAGTCTATTTACTGTAAAGTTTAATAAATTATTTCCCAGGTCTGCTTGTTTATTGAATGCTTTGTTTATGTAGTACCTATATATTCTGTTCATCCCTATTGATATGTACCTAATAATATAAATAATGTAAAAAATCTACTTCTGTAAATAAATTATGAAGTAGATACGTATACGTATATATGTACATATATATATATATATATGTATATATATATATATATATATATATGTACATATATATATGTACATATATATATATATATATATATATAATAGAATAGCCCCGAATAACAGAATACATCTTAGAAATAATGAAAAATTGACGAATTGACGAATACTTGAAAAATGCGTTACTATCCCTAAAAGTTCTTTAGTTTCGGAGCTGTAATTTTTTTTTTGTCAAAATCTGTAAGTATGCACGCGTTCATAAACTATTTAAAATGAATGAATAAACTATTATGTGTATTTTTTCTTTAAAAGATTGATAAATATTACGCATGTGTTCAGAAATGTGTAATTAATACTTAATCATTTCAATAAATGCTCATTTGTTTATCAAATGTAAATCATTTGTGGTCCAATTTTGGCAAATACTTTAACAACTATTTAGGTGTGCGTTCAAAAATTTATTTTGTGTAAAATATCACAAAAGTTCTGGTAGGTACTGTTATATTTGTTTGTTTAGACATTAATTTGTGTAAATTATTTATTAAATTAAAGATTTATTTTACAGGTTAATAAAAGTGTAAATGTCTTCATAGGTTGTCTATGATTTTTCTGATAAGCTATAGTCTACATCTCGATTGTTTTATGTGGTTTTGTACGAGTGTGTATTCAGTACTACTATTAATAAAAATGCCGCACCCTATATGATCTAATCTGTCCCATCGGAGCCGTAATGCAATTACGCAACGGAAAATCGCGAGTCAATTATCTGTCGAAGAACGAGAAATTGCCCGAGAAGAGCGCCGCGTTAGTATGAAGCAAAGAAGGGCCTTAATTCGTGCTTCGTAAACACAAGAGCAAAGAGAGGCGGCCCGTGAAATCGTCGAGCTTATCATACAGATGAGCAGTGGAATAATCTTGTGTGGAAGTGCAAGAAGAAATGGTTCAATTATTGATTTGATCGATTCAAAGATGCAGCGTTTCGATATGATTGCACCATCGACTACAGCTTGCATCGTTTAGTTTGCATTGGTCCAATGGACGTTGTTTGCCAGTATTGTGGCACATTGAAATTTGCTGGTGAAACGCCCGGTTTGTGCTGCTTTAGTGGTAAAGTGACATTGCCATTAGTGGTCCCGCCACCAGAGCCATTGCGTTCCCTGCTTTATGGCGAAACACTAGAATCACGACATTTTCTAGCGAACACTCAAAAATACAATGTCTGTTTCCAAATGACTTCATTTGGGGCGGAAATTATCGAAGAACACGGATATGATCCGACATTTAAGGTAATTTGCGTTAAAGACTATATTTTCTATGATTGTAAAAAAAAATTGGAATGTAGTTTGTTACATTTCTGTATTTGTCTCTAAAATAAAAATGGTATGTAATTATTTGAAAAAAAAAAATTGTTTGTAAATCTATGGCTTTGAATTTACACATTCAAGGCCAGATTTGCCATCGCATTGGATCATTGCAACCTATTGAAGATGCACAGAACAAATTCTTGCAAATATTCGCCATTTCTTTCCAAAACATTCAAGGCATATTGTAATGTTGAGTATTGCAATTCGGTGAAATCTATTACATACATTTGCAAATATGTCACGAAAGAGATCGACATGGCGGTTTTTGATATCCAAACATCCAATATCAACGATGAAATCACGCGCTATCAAGTAGGTAGATATCTGAACTGCAATGAAGCAATTTGGCTTAAATTCCCTATTCACGAACGTTGTCCCACTGTTGTACATTTAGGGATGCATCTAGAGAACGGTCAGAGAGTATATTTCACAGCGCCGAACGCTGCTCAATGAGCCGAAACACCTCCAGCTACAATACTGACCAGTTTCTTTGCGATTTGTCAAAACGATCCGTTCGCACGAACATTGCTTTACTCGGAAATGCCACGTTATTACACTTGGAACGCTACATCGAAGAAATTGCAACGTCGGAAGCAAGGCAATGCAGTTCCTGGTCATCTAGATATGCGTTCTGCTGATGCTCTTGTCGTAATTACACAGTTCATCTGAAGAATGATGAATGTTTCAATTTGCGGTTGTTGCTGGTACATGTTCGAAGACATCATTTGAATCACTAAGAACTGTTAATGGTATGGGGTGCCCCACATTTTTTGCAGCATGTCAAGAGCCGAATTTGCTAGAAAACGATACTCATTGGGACACGACAATCGCTGAAGCAATTATCTCCAAAGTCAGATACGCACATTATTTGCTATCATCATTTCGACATGCTTCCCATCGAAACCACTTTACCTGTGGAACAAATATAAAGATAACATGTCAGAAGACATTTTATTTCGAATTCGTGTCAGCTCAAAAAATCCCGATCTTGAGGCGAATAAGGAGATGCATAACCAGACTTTGCTCTTGATCGAAGAAATGTGTTATCTCATGTGCGGCAATATGTTAGTTAGGTTAGGAATGCCAGAGTCAGATCGCGGAATGAATGACGAATTTATCAGAGAATTGGAACGTGAACGTGATTATGATCCACATGGACTAATTCAATCGGTTCAAACGAATGTACCATTGTTGAATCCTAAGCAGAGGGAAGCTCATGATACACTAATTAATGCAATTAATGATGGAAATAGTGGCTTACGTTTTTTGGATGCCCCCGGTGGAACTGGGAAGACATTACTCATCATCATTGATTTTGGCCAGTGTACGTGCGAGATCCGAAACTGCGGTAGCAATTGCTTCTTCTGGACAAGCGGCCATATTGTTAGACGGATGCCGCACAGTCACTCGGCGTTAAAATTGCCATTAAACCTTCAAACTACTGAACAACCCACATGTAATATTTCAAAACACTCCGCAATGGCCAAAGTTTTAGTAGCATCAAAATCATCATATGGGACGAATGCACAATGGCGCACACACGCACACTGGAAGCACTGGACCGGACACTTAATGTTCGGCCTAGTGCTTCCAAGTTCGAGTCATTACCATTACTCGAGATGTTTTGGTGGTTCAATGATTTTATTATCTGGCGATTTCTGACAAACACTGCCAGTAATTCCAAGATCTACTGCTGCCGACGAAATAAACGCTTGCCTCAAAGCATCAAATCTGTGGCGATATGCAAGCAAACTTCAACTGTCTGTAAATATGAGAGTTGAATTGTTGAAAGATCTATCTGCTGATGATTTCTCAAAGCAATTACTGACTATCAGTAATGGTCGTGTTCCTGTAGACGAACCGAGCGGTTTGATTTCATTTCCTCCATTTTTTTGCAATTTCGTCAAATCAAAAGACGAGCTTATTATAGTATTTCCGGAAATCATTGCTAACCACAAAAATACTAAATGGTTAAGTAGTAAATGGTAATGAGCGAGCAATTTTGGCGGCTAAAAATAAAGATGTAGATGACCTCAATTTTTAATTCAAAATCAAATCGTAGGTACTCTCTATTTCAAATCTATCGACTGTGTAACAAACGAAGAAGAAGCCACTAATTATCCAACAGAATTTTTGAACTTCTTGAATGTGCCTGCTTGCCTCCGCACAATTTACAACTGAAGTTTGGCTCGGTAGTCATTATGCTTAGAAATTTAAACCAACCAAAACTGTGCAATGTAACTCGGTTTGGTGATGAGAAAACTGATGAGCAATTTGATTCACGCGTCGTTACTTAAAGGAAAATTTATTTCTATCTACATCAATATTATTTTGTATCGTTGTATTACGTTCGTCAAAGCCTAAATTAGTTCAGCTAAAAAGTAACACGACATTCATTGACTGTTAGGCGGTGTTCACTGTTAGGCGGTACGAAGTTCGCCGGGTCAGCTAGTATATAATAATAAACTACTCGTCATGTCTTCGCACTCTTCCCGTTGCCGGGTCGAGGGGGGTCCAGACCGGAGCTTAGCTCCCTACTGGAGATGTGTTTGTTCGAACCTCGTCAATACGAGGCTGTGGTCGATGCGAGGTCGTGTTGACCTCTAAGTGTGTTGCACATACGTTTATGTGCCTGGGCTATTGGTATCTTTGTACGATCGGC
>JAFELO010000262.1:746781-796819 GCA_017140195.1 Eumaeus atala | reverse complement strand
CTGGTTATCCGTCCCCCCCCCCCTCGGCAGGCTATATTTGTCCGATATATATATATATATATATATATATATATTATAGAATGTACCTATATAGAAACTAACGCCATCTGTTATCTAAGGCGCTAAACAAAAGGATGGTTTAGCTCAGTGCGCAGCTAAACCTATCTAAAGTATTATCTATGGTAGAAGTTAAAAACAAAATAAAAAAATTCAGGAATTATATCTCTAATCGTGTCGGTCTAAAAATTTAACAATCTGTGAACTAATTACTATTTACCTCTACTACTTGCAGGTGTGTTGAAATTTTTTCTTGATAGTTAACGTCCGTTGAATACGAAATTGCAGTAACTATGTAAAATATATTCCGAAACGTTACCCCTTGTACAGTGAAATTTATGGCGTGATGTCTAGCTTCTATCTCCTCCCAACGGCGGTGAAGATATTATAATCGAAGCATTTTGTTTTTTCCAGGTAACGTCTTTCACATATATATTTCAGATTTCGGACCATATTTTTGTGTTTCATATCAGTAGGTACCGATGTCCTAAATCACTGCAGGAGCCATCAGTGTGCGTCCTGACAATAATACATATACATGTAATACAGCAATAGTAAACTCTATGTCAAGATTAGGTACTTGGGTCCAACAATATGTGTAAATAGATACAACTCTGCTTGTGTGCTGCTGCTATATGTTTTATTTGTACAGGGCTTATACGTTTAAAAT
Source organism: Eumaeus atala (assembly GCA_017140195.1). NCBI lineage: Eukaryota > Metazoa > Arthropoda > Insecta > Lepidoptera > Lycaenidae > Eumaeus > Eumaeus atala. The sequence goes on along the minus strand of JAFELO010000262.1, from coordinate 796,092 downwards.
TTACAAAAAAATGATAATAATATATTCATAATGAGAGGTTATCATGTCACTTTGTAACATATTCCAGTTGTGTTTCACAGCCCTGATGCTGTCTCTAGGAGTTTTAAAGTTATAAATAACCTAATATTAAATCCTTCATTAATTTCTGTTCATAAAATTTCTAACATCTTATAATGTATCTGATGTATTTGGTAGAAAAGGTTTGCATTTCTGTCGTTTGGATTCTGTTCGTTTCGTTAACAAGCTGCTAACAATGCAGATATATTTTCTTGTGTGAATTTATGCATTTTTTGCATTTATTGGACTGGTAGCCCAAAGTTACCACCGGTGCTCTCGGTGTATTGGTGCGGTCTGTCCTTGTGTCTCGCTTATTAGGTCACAATATATGTTATTTGTGATTTGTATCACAAATAAATAGGCTGAAGACAGTCCGTTTGAAAATAAAAAGCATTTTAAAATTTTTATTGTTAATTTAATTATGAGTAAAAAGTCTCTCTTAAGCTTAATTTTTATTCTATAATAGAATTATTCACACAAGTAGAGGTATTATAATAACATAATATTCTAAATCAGTTATAACATCACACCACTGCACATTAAATTAATAAAAAAGAGAACAAAATGTGTGCGCAAAGGTATTAGGTGTATACCTCCTATATTTTACTCCCTGTTTCTGTGTACCTCCCATATATATTTGTAAGCTTTTTTTTATCGATTGTTTCAGAATTAGATAGAGCATGTTGGTTACATGGCCTGGGGTCATGCCTGATAAATAAAAGTATATTTTGAAGAAAAAGTTATATATCATAGGTGAAATGTATAAAAAAATAATTTCAAATGTGATTACAATGTTAAGATAAATTTTGCCATAAAAAGTGTAGTCATATGATTATAACAATATACAGTACAGATATAAACTAGAGGAAAGTAATAAATCAACATAAAATTAAAAGGGCTTATCATTATGTGGAAATAAATTTCCTCAGGCTTATCTATGAAACAAATTCCCCTCAACCAGGTTTATAAGAGAGGTATCTACTTTATAGGCATTAGGGGAAAATAAATGCATGGTATATGCACCCCTAAACCTATGTTATTTCCATTCCGTATAAGGATAGGAAGAAGTTGATTAAGTCATATTGGGCTGATCTGGGAGTTATAATGGACCTTATCATATACAATAGTCATTGACAATACCGCATTCGGTATTCCCACAGTGTACCACAGTGACCTCACACGTAATACTCCTCACCTAGAGCCCACTTCTTGGGGTGGTCAGACAGCCCTCCATATATCATGACTCGCAACTAGGGGTGGTCATTATTGCGTACGCGACCTCTTGGCCAGAAACGACACATTAATAATATAGCAGCCACAGTTTTCCGCAGATCTGGCTCCTAGTGACTTTTCCTTGTTCCCGAAACCGAAGCCCATGAAAGAACGACGCTACGCCACGATTGACGAGACAAGGACGGCATCGAAGGAGGAGCTGAACAGATACAAAAAAATATTTTTTCAAGAGCTTCGTAGGAAAAGAAACATTGGCAGAAGTGCAAAATATCACAGGGGGATTTTTAGAAGGGGATAAAATACATATTTACGAATAAATAAATATTTTTTGAGAATACACAAAATTCCTGATACTCTCTGAACACACCGAGTACAAGGAGAGACCAGGCCAACACAATATTTTTTCTCTTTTTCTTTTTTCTTTTAACTTTTTTGACAACACATCTACAACACAAGTGGTAACTTTGGGCTACCGGTCCAAGCAGGAAAAACGAATTAACCACAGAATAATAAGTACTCATATGTCCCTAACGACAGCAACAATCAATAATGCATGAAAGTGTTATGATAGGTAACTTCCAGGCGGAACACAAGAAACTATAATTGAATTGTTAGCGCCTCACTACTAAGGAAGAGAACAGTAACAAAGTAAATGATCGAAATGCAGACTTTTTCTACAAAATACATCAGATACATTATAAGATCATAGAATTTGTATGAAAAGAAATCAATTAAGGATTTAACATTAGGTTTTTACAAATTTTAGAACTCCATGAGACAGCACCAGGGCTGTGAAACACAACTGGGACATCTTACAAAGAGACATGACGATGTGAATATATTATTTGTTAATATTTTTTTGAAAAATTTATACCTATGAAGAGAAGCTTTGTACCAAATAAAGCTTTTGGAAAGCAGCAGCAAAACTTTTTGGAACGAATTCTTTGACACCACAAAGCATACGTGTGCAAATGATAAATGTGTAGATCAGTTTGTTTCCAAATAAAGAAAAATGTTTTCTCTTGTTCTTAACATAGTCGTAGAATAAATTGCCTCATGGAACACTGGGCGAAATGCGTTTCCTTACGTCGACCAAGAAAACTTTGGTTCTTTTATTGTTAAAATTTAATTTATGTTGAATAAGGTTCGCAGATAAACTTGCAATTTTTTTTTGTATATATTTATGTATATTTCCCGTGAACATTCGCAAGATGCGGATGAACCACGCAAAGATATATCTTCAGAAGAACAAACGTTTAGGCACAAACGCAAAATTCTTGGATATGCGAGAGGTAAGTAAAAGGAGTCCTAAAGAAAAGTAAAAAACGTGTTTGAATGAACATGTTACGCGCTTACATGCCTTATTAAACACAGCACCAATAAACTGACTGTATATTAATTTGTTGAAAACTAAAGCGATAAACAAATTTTGAACAAAAGCATGTAAGCATAAAAATACACATATCGAAAATGTAATGTAACAAAGGATTATAAATAAGTGAGATGTATCATGAAGGGTTAACCTAAACAGCCGCCGCTCCAGGTATAGGTTGAGCAGCATCCTCGTATATAGCCCTGAAGCATTGTACAAAATATTGTAGAAAATATCATATGGGAATAATTTGAACATGGAAATCTGTTGCTTGCTCTCGTAGTAATACACCAAGAAAAACAGATTTAATTAGATAAGAAAAGTGACCTTGCTATATGTAAAACCCGAAGAAATGAATAAGTGACCTCATTAACATTTCAATTTAATAGGATAAAACTAAATAATATTACAAATATGTATATGATTTTCCACATTTAACACCAAATGAGCGTTTAATTTGCAAATCCTGGGAAACGGCCCCTGCCGCCGCCGCCGCCACCTCCGTCTACACGGAGAGGTCGTCGGCGGGCGATTCGCCGCCCAAGCGAGGATTAGGCAGCACGCCCAACCACCTCGCCTTAAGGTACCAATATATGAATGGGTTAGCATCACTATGACACTAAACATTTAGACGATGCTCCACAACTTCCTATCATACAAATAACTCGGTTCTACTCGTATCTATGTTGCATATAAAGTATCACGATGCCCTCGCTACTCGAGAATGTATCCTTAGAAACGTAAGCGATGCCCGAATTATTCTCTTACAGCACGACATCGACCCTCAGTGTCGGCAGCACCGGCACACAGGCCAGGCTGATCCAGTCCCCTCGCCAACCGACGCAGTGTCGGCAGGCGATGGTGAAGGAGCTAGGTAAGCAGGGACCTTAGTATATTAAATATTTCCAAGAGAGGGCTCGACGCATTCGGAGAAAAAAATTAAAGTCATCCATTCGGGATGCGGAAGGAGCAGTATCCACAGAGACAGGTCTCCGAGCGGACTATGCGCGTGCAGATAATGATGATGGTAATGAAGAATCCAATTTATTTAGACAGCATTTTGTTCCATAATTTCATTTTATTTTATTCGCACCCTAAACAAGTATTTGAAAAACATATGTAAATAAATGACCATACAGAGAGGATACAATTTAAATATTTCGTTCAAAATAAAATGTTATTACACGCTACATACACTGAACTCAAATCACATTTGCCTTGTATCCTGTGTGACTTTTGCTCATTTTACTTCCCAATAATATTTAAACTGCCTATTTATTTATTGGGTAGCTAGCCGTAGCTCACCCTTTGATGAGTGCAACATTCTAAAAATTGAAGTTCTTTTCTTTAACATGCTTAAGTTCTATATGATGTTCGTGCGACGGTTGAATTTTAGTTTATATTTTTCTTTCACGAAAATGCTGCAAAAATCACCTACACATTACGGTTAGCATAATAATAGAATCGAATATTTGGTTTGGTACCTTTACTATTTATTTTATTTTCTCGGTAATTATATTATTTTCTTCCCGGGCGGAAACGCCAGGCCGTGTGGGGGCGGCCAGGGACTAACGTCACACTCAAACCTAGGCGTTGGTGACGTAAAAGTCGTCAAGGGCACTAAACTCTTAACAACTAAAAGACAGTGGAATGGACGAACACCGGACGGCGGTCGCGCCGAGCGATGGGCCTTACCTACAATCGGATCGGCGACAGGCAGCTGTGGCGCCGGTCCGGAACCAAACCTGCAATTGCCAATCCGCCTGCTCAGAGTGGCAATTACGAACATCTTCCTTCTATGGACGGTAACAGCCGAATTCGGCCCCCGTTTCCGGTAGTTCCACTAGTCCGGGCTACTATACTATGTTGAATAAGGTTCGCAGATAATAAAGCAATAAAAAATAATTTGTGAAAATTTGTATATATTTATGTATCTTTCCCGTATCTACTGTAAATTCACAAGATTCAGATGAACCACCCAAAGATATATAATCAGGCTAACACACGTTTAGACACAGAAGCAAAATGCTTGGATATGCAACAGGTAAGCAAAAGGAGTCCTAACGAAATGTAAAAAACGTGTTTGAATGAAAGTGTTAGCGCACTTACATACCTCTTTAAACACAACATCAATAGACTAACTGTTCATTAATTTGTTAAGAACTAAAACGATAAACAAATGTTGAACACATGCATGTAAGCATAAAAATACACATATCGAAAACGTAATGTCAGAAAGGATTATAAATGGGAGAGATGTATTATGAAGACTTAACATAAACAGCTGCTGCTCCAAGCGTAGCGAGAGCAGCTCGTATATACCCCTGAAGCATTGTACAAAAAATATTTTAGAAAATATCATGTGGGAAGAACTTCAACATGGAAATCTGTTGCTTGCTCTAGTAGTAATACACGAAGAAAAACAGATTTAATTTGATAAGAAAAGTGACATTGCTATAAGTAGAACTGGAAGAAATATTGAAAAATGACCTCACCAACATTCCAATTTAATACAAAAAATTTTAAACAATATCACACTAAATGTACGCACGTTCGATTGTTCCTACTCGTGTTTATGTCGCATATGAAGTATCAGGAGGCCCTCGTTACTTGTGAATGTATTCTTGCAAACGTTAGTGATGCCCGAATTACTCTCTTACAGCTCGACATCGACCCGCTGCGACGCCAACGCCAACAGCCAGGCCAAGCTGATCCAATCCCTGTTGCCAACCGATGCAGTATCAGCAGGCGATAGTGAAAGGACTAGGTAAGCAGGGATCTCATTTTCTTAAATCTTCCCTAGAGAGAAGGAGCTCGACGAGAAAAAAATTGAAGTCATCATTTCGGGATGCGAATAGATTGAGATAATATGTTTAAGGTCTGGTATATTATATATTTTATTTTTGCATTTGAGAATTGTTTGTAGAGAAAATTTAATGGACCTATGTATAATAGCACACGGGCCTCCACATGCATCATCTCTATTATCTAACAACGTTGTAGCCTCTAAAACTCAGAGAGATCTGCTCTGAAAGTCAGGTTTCACTCACAAGAGCCATATGTACTTTATCCTGATCCAAGATAAGTTCGAAGTTGCGTGCTTTAGGTTTTAACATATATACATTTCATTGAAATATTTTAATAATTTCCTTTTTATTTGTGCAATCATTATGACTATATTTAAACAATTGAAGCAACATCTCGATCGTAATGTAATTCTGCAAAAATGGTTTTCACTTCACTCTAGATGAACTCTGTACACACCTTCATTTTAGCTTCAAACTCAATTTCTACCGACAAAATTTCTTTCGTTTTCTCTAAAAACCTCTCTATAATTCCCTATCCTTTTCTTCTAGTCTTCCACTGGTGTTGTGGGGAAATTTGCAATAAGTGTATTACGTTGTTATCTAAATCAGATTCAGTTTCAAAAAGAGCATTTTGTTTCTTCTTTCTATTCGGTTTATGAACTTTTCTATTCTTAAGTTTGTTGTGTGATTTTTTTGCATCTGGATAAATATTGACATTATCTTCTTCTATTTCGGTCATGGTGACTTCAGAAGACGCTTTTCTAGTGAAGGTACCGGCACAAACATCTCTGTAAGATGCTTTCGAATTTACATCATGCGACAAAAGTAGCGGATTCTGATGGGGCTCCTCGGGCTTCGCAGTCAGCCTTAACTTAGTTTGTTCTTATCTAGCTTGGGTCTCTTGTGCTCTGAGATTGTTAAGAGCTACTTTAAAGGAGCAATTATTTTGACCTATGAAAATACGTATAGATTTCTCCCACTGAAATGCTGGGCACAGGCTTTTCATAAGCGGCATGTCCTTGAAGCGAGTGCGAGGATAGAATTCCTAAGAAAATTGATCTCACAACCGCATAAAAGAAACGTGTCTGTGCGGAATTGACGTTCACGCCAGACTGTGAAAACAAATACTTATAAACATAATTTATATGCGCGGTTGAATAATTCTGCGACAGCACAGAATAGTTTTAATTTTTCAAGTTTCAAACAATAAGTAAATTTTATGCTTCACTGCATGAGTGCACCTCAACTAGTAAAAGGCACGCTATATAGATATAGAAACAGATAACGAAATGTAAGAGAAAAAGAACTAATACCTGTGTGGACATGTTTTCTTCGCTTTTGTAATATATGCCGTGTAATTACAATAAAATTACTTAAGACATGAATATGCCGTGTAATTTTCTCACTTTTAAAACTCCTTGAGTCAGCACCAGGGCTGTGAAATACAACTGGGACATCTTATAAAGAAACATGACACCTATCACAGTGAATATATTATTCAGCAATACTTTATTTTGTAAAATTTTAACCTATGAAAAGTAGCCTTGTACCAAATGAATCATATAGGTAAAGAATTCACGAGTCTTTTTTAGAACCAATTCTATCACACCAGCAAGCGTTAATAAACAATAATCTGATAAATTTGGTTCAGTTTGTTTCCAAAAAAAGGAAATATTTCCTGTTGTACTGAACATACTCATGGATTAAATTGCCCCCGCACCACTGACCTAAATTCGTTTTCTTACGTCAACAAAGAAAACGTTGGTTGGTTTTTTTTGTTAAAATTTAATTTATGTGGAATAATATTGATGTCTTAAGTTTACGCGAATGTTAGTCATTATAATAACTATATAAAAAAATTAAATACTAATATAAAACTACTTTTACGGATTTGATCGCGGTTTATTTAATTATTTTTTTAGCCCGACGTTTCAGAAGCTTTCCAGCAACCAAGTTTCTGAAACGTCGGGCTAGATAAATAATTAAATAAACCGCGATAAAATCCATAAAAGTAGTTTTATTATATATAGAATAAGGTTCGCATATATACTAGCAATTTGTTAATTTTTGTATATATTTATGTAGGTAGGTGATCTTTTCCGTGAAAATTCACAATACGCAGATGAACCATCCCAAGATATATCTTCAGATTAACGCACGTCTAGACACAGAAACAAAACGTTTGGAGATGCAACAGGTAAGCAAAGGGATTCCTAACGAAATGTAAACAACGTGTTTGGGTGAAATTGTTGCCAAGTGTACACACCTTATTAAAAACAACTCCAATAAACTGTTTATTTAATGGGTTTAATACATCACTGGCATGTACTATAAAGTACTATTGTGCATTAAATTTATTATATTATACTGTATTTATTAATAGTATGTTATTGTTAGTGGGAAATGTTCACGTGTAGTACGGCTACAATGTTGAAGCCTGACATAGACGTCCTTGGATTGAATGAGACCTGGCTCAGAGAAGAAGTGACCACTGCTCCCGCTATGACTGGATACCGGCTTCGCCACGTTCCCCGTCCTCCTGGGCTACGTTCTTGGGGGCGGGGGGAGTTTAGGGTTCTATGTCAGACGCGATATTCCCACTTAAGTACTTACACACACATATTATGAAGGTCTAACATAGACAGCTGCCGCTCCAAGTGTAGGTTGAGCAGCATCCTCGTATATACCCCTGAAGCATTGTACACAAAATATTTTACAAGATATGCGAATATGCGAATAATTTGAACATGGAAATCAGTTGCTTCATTTCGTAGTGACAGATTAAAAACAAATTTAATTCGATAAGAAATTCAATTAAATATGAAACAAACTTAATAATAACATTACAAATATGTATACGGTTTTCCATATTTAACACCAAATGAGCGTTCCATTTGCAGACCCTGTAGAACGACCTCTGCCGCCGCCTCTACCGATACGGAGTAAGTCTGAGGACAAGGACGAGTCGTCGCCGCAGCCGTCGCCGAAGCGAGGGTTAGACCGCACTCCCAACCACCTCACCTTAAGGTACCAACATATGTATGGGTTAGCATTACGATGACACTCTGCACCAACACATTGGAACGATACTCCAACGGCTGCCTATCATACAGATCACTAAATTTACGCAGATTCGATTGATTTTACTTATACATATGTCACATGCGAAGTATCCCGGAGCCCTCGTTACATGAGAATGTATCCTCACAAACGTTAGTGATGCAAGAATTATTCTCTTACAGCACGACATCGACCCTCAACGTCGGCAGCACCGGCAGCTAGGACAGGCAGTATCGTTATACCGCCTGAGAGTAGCCTATAGTCATCGCTCGTCGAAATCCAGTGGTGAAAAATTTGCAAGACTTGGAACAAATATTCTGGCCAGAGTGACGCAACGCAATGGTAATCGTCGTGGCCAAATCGACCGAATCGATAACTAAAGTTTTAGAAGTCCCACGTGTGCTGAAATAATGTCACCTGTCCGGGAAAAAGCAGATAAGGCTTCTTCGCATAAGGCGCAGGGCCAGTTGTAGGAAACCTGTGCCGACGCACAACCGCAAGCCGTGTTGTCCAACCGAAGCAGCACAGAAACTCTGGACGATACACCTTGGGACGGACGACATTGCCCTTCGTCACGTCAATATGAAATATTTTTTTTATAATTTATGCACCATATCTCAGTTAAGTTATTGTGGCCTACTGAATGGTGAGACCAAAACGACGTTGGAGAGTCTCGACTGAAGGAATACCTTTTGATGAACCCCTGAAATAAATGACTTCTATTATACATGTACTGAATTATTAAAACATTATATGGTTGCGGAATTGTACTTATTGTGAATTTAATTATTCCTTAAATTACCTACATCCTTGTTTATTCGATTCACCGATTAGTTGCATTGCAGTGCACAATATATTGTATATATTGTATTGTATTTATTTATTTAGGTAACATGGAAGGTTTAAAGATAAACCTATTATAAAAAACATGCAGTATGGCAAGCTGACAGCCATTTAGAAGTCTTCACGTCTAGGAATCACTTAATAAGACAAAGAATGAACATCTACACATGCAATAAACAGGTTAACATCACAACATGTTGGCCACTATTATAAAAAAAAATGTATGAGCTGAGAATACTTATTTAAAGAGCTAAGGCTTATTCACCTTCTTTCTTACTGAGTTCATGTTAAAGATATACGTGTCTACATCGTACTGTTTACATAATTTATTGTAGTTCCCGCTTGCACGCACGATATAGGAATTTTGCCCGTAGCTCGTCCAAGCAACTGGTACACCTATTCTCGTTTTTGATGGAACATTAAAGGAGAATTTGGTTAACAGTTCAGGCCAATGGATTTCATTATTAAGGATTTTCATCAAGAAGACGCTATCCGAGATGTCCCGCCTATTTATAAGTGGCAACAAATGGTACTTCTTACAGAGTTCCAGGTAATTTTCTGACTGATATGGCATCCCTTGATGGAAACAGATATTTTATGAACGTTCACTGAATATTTTCTCTCCGGTCAACATATTTTTATAGCACGGATTCCATACCTATGATGCATACTCTAGGTGGGTTCTAACATAAGTGCAATATGGAACTTTTGTATATATATATATATAGGTTATGTGAAATTTCGAGAGAGTCTCATTATATACCCCAATGCTCTAGACGCCTTGTTAACTATTGCATCAACGTGCGGTAATATATGTTGTAATGTTGGTTGATCGCTTACGTGAGTACGTCACCACCGAGCATTTTACGGGATTGAGGTCAAGGTTTCTTAGTTGACAGTATTCCTCCAATCGTCGTAAGTCAGTGGAGCGCAGTACTATCATCAGGTGATGATATGGTGGTATAAATCTTCATATCATCAGCAAAACACAATATTTGAGATGACTTGAGACACGCTTCAATACGTTAATGTAAATCATGAATAATAATGGCCCAAGCAATGAACCTTGAGTACAACCACTCTGGTTTGGAACCCAACTAGAAATGTAGCTATTAACAACTGCAGCTTGAGATCGGTTATTCAGATACGAGGAAGTAAATCACCGAGAATACCCATGAAATACAATCCAAAAAGGAAAATTTTATGGGATATTTGGTCAAAAGCTTTGCTATAGTCTGTGTAGACTACATCAACCTGTTTGCCGTTGTCCATAGCATCAGTGATATATCATTTAGTATAACAAGATTTCTAGTAATCGACCTCCCTTTTAGGAAACTGTGTTGATGTGGACTAAATGATTTTTAGGGCCGAATACACCTGATTGTATACGATGGATTCTAAGATTTTGGCGATAATGCATCATTTCGATATGGGTCTGTAATTTAGGATATCGGTTTTTAGCCCTTTCTTGTGATCTGGTTTTATAAAAGCAGATTTCTATAACTTAGGCACAGTACAGTATTACCAGGACCAGCTGCTGTAGACATCGAATAATAACTTATTAACATTCTCAGCCGTCATTAATGTTTCGAAAATTTCCGAACGTATAGATCAACAGAGTCAGGAGAAATATAATTTTAATAAAGGACATAATTAATACCCTATGTAGAATATACTTATTTTGTCATTTTTCCAATGTCCGATAAAAAAAACTACTGAATCATCAATTGAACGCCACCCAAATTCATGATCCCAGTGGGTATTATTAATAATTTCATTAATGGACTGGCAGTCACTTTTATCATACAGATATTATTACACTTATTCAATAGATGTTTCCCTTAATTAATGTCTTCCGTTTAACAACACGCCTATCCTATTATATTAAGTTTAAGATAATTGAGTGAGTATTCATATCCTTGTAATAACATGTACGTATAGAGTATTATATAACATCATTTGTTAGTTTCATAAGACTCGGTATAATGTGCCTAAATAGTAAAATAATGTTGCATTTGATGATTTTTATATTTTTTCCTTCATAAAAATACTGCAAAATTCGCCTATACATTACGATTAGCATAACAATAGAATGGAACGTTTGATTTAGTATCTTTTCTATTTGTTATTTTGTCGATAATTATATAAATGTCTTAAATATGTATCAAGATATCAAAACAAATATTCTTGAAACAAAGGTATTCCGTATTTCCAAAATAATATGCGCATAATTGAATAATGATCGTTTTAACAATAAAGGTGTAAAGGCGATAAAAAATATTAGTACATAACTGTGCTTATGTAAGGAAGACCGTATTAATTCCGTATTCGTGTAGCTTGCTGTCGATGTCAATATGATTTTATGACGTATTGCGGGGGAGCCCCGCAATACGGCATCGTACGTAAGGTCAGCAAGAGGCCTTGTGTGTTGTACCAATTTGCAATAGTCTCAATTCTCTGAAACTAAGTCGTCGACAGTAATGGATATACCTTTCACAGACAATAAGGGCATTATTGGCGAGGTATCACAAATGTCGACCGAGTTCTCAGAGTTGTATTCTCCCTGCATGCACTTCTGATAAATGCATCCCGATATAAGAGTATTTGTAGTAGGTAGCTTACCTATGAGTTTCATGGACGGAGGAAACAAATATGCGCTCATTGATATTTGTGGGCTCTGGGATTCATTCAAAGCAGTTTCCCAACTGTAATGTCTAATCTCTCTTTATGATATTATATTACTATATCATAAAGAGAGATTAGACAGTATTACCAGGACCAGCTGCTGGAGATAGAATATGTGGCGATAGGTGACTGAATAAAACACGGTATTGTACGTTAACGGATATAGAATATGTACACTTATTCTACGTGCGTACCGGTCCGATGACAGCGTGCAAGTGACCTGTCCGCCGCTACGCGCACATACACTACATCCCATCTCTATTTTAATAAGTATTATTTAAATTGAAAATGTTTTACCCTAATAGGATTTTCCATTATCCATGAGTTTCCCACTTCATTTCCCCTTTTCCTTCATTTTCTGATCTTTGTCGATCCCTTCTATTATTTAAGGTTCCATATCTAATTCCTACAATATAATCGTACGTAGCACTTCCATGAGATGCTTACTAATGTCAAAACAACATTTCTGAAAAAACTGAAATAATGTATTATTTGTTATTAATCTATATTGACTGTATTGGCCAATGCGTCGATGTCAAAATCTGTGTATTTTCTTTGCCCTCAATTAAAAAAAATATTAATAAACTATCTATTAAATATATTAAAATAATATATGCGGTGATTAATATATTTTTTTTTTTATTGAGGAAGTATGACACGCTCACAACTATTTCATGCTTGCCGCGACCCATTGTTATACATGTAATATCTTTATACTACATTAATAATAACTCTGAAAGAGTAAATGAAACCGTGCACATAGTTACCGAGGCGGTTATCGTTCTAAAAATATAATTGCTTTATACCCAATATCCATACCATAAGGAGTACTGAAAATATATCTGATTCATGAGTTTAGTTACTCTAATATTATTATCAGAATGTGTCAGCAATTTATAATTTGTGTGATACATTAAATGCACACACACGGGATATATGATATATTGTGAGCACATTGACAACACTCCAGCAATTTCTAGTTCCAGATAAACTAACGGATATGTAATGTTAGCATATATTAAGAGATTCCTACATAGTAATGCTAGATTTTCAGAACGGAATTTAAACTGTTTGTTTTATTTCATTTCACTTTGTATGACAGTAACAGGAATTACATATACATCAATTGATCTGTTACAAATGTTACAACTTATCACTCACAAGATAATATACCGAATTACGCCACAGCCACATTAAATCCGTCTTATTTATGCGAAAATTAAATGGGTTAGTAAAGAATTCTTCTATTTAATTTGTTAACATTAAAAACGGTAATATTATTCAGTTACATAGCATACCTACAAAAATACAAGGTACAGGATTCCATACTGAACTGTTTTCTTTTGCAATAACTACCAATCATGTATAATTTTAAATCGCTCTTTACAATGCAGAACATATTTAAGAGACGTGCAAAATTCAAGCATACTTCCTTGAAATGTTAACCTTACGCGCACGTGTTTAAGCTGTTTTTATAGTGCATAATTTGTCAACAGCATCAAAATCAAATTATTTTATTCCAAACAGGATTTCACAAATCTCTTTTTGAACGTCGTTACTTCACAAAAATTTTTATATGGGCAGTTTTGAGACTCTCACCGTGCATCCTGGTACTCTTCCAAATCCACGACTACAATATATACACTACTACTGTGATATCGTTTCGCTACTTAATGTTTGTATTACTGGTATGTAATTTATTAGTAACGAAAGTCTTCTTGTGTAGGTTACACCGCATCCTCCCGACTCCGGCCTGTTATTAGGTTGAAAAGGCGAACAACATTTTGGTCCAACCCGGGATCCCGTGATCAATAGACAGGCAATTCAGTGACAGTTCACACCGCACCTCCTCCTGATTTCGCCCTGTTTTTGGCAACTAAAAAGTTCCAATAACATGTTGGTCCGACCCGGGAATCGAACCCGGGACCTCGTGATCAATGGCCGACTTGCGTCCGAGCCCACTATTAGGTCTACGAGGTAGTCGTAGTGCAGCTCTGACTGCTTTACCAATCAGCAATTTAATGTGTCTATTCTTCTTCTCCTGTGTCGTGTCTCATGTCTTAGAGTCGTCATTGTTTATAGTTAGTGTTTTAGGACATTGGAGGATAACACTAGATGAACGCTACGTGATACTCATATGACCAGTAATACGCGTTACTACTATGAAGCCTCACATCTTTCTAAGAATATTATATGTAGGTATATGTACAATTTATCATAATCATTATACTTAAGGATATTCAATTATCATTTTAAGTATTTGATATTTTCTTCTATGTTCAGCAGTGGACCCTAGAGCGCCAAAGGCATCTCCATCACGGACGTCCATAGTTGCACAATATTCATGTTCATAAAATTCCAAATCTACAAACTTACCACAATCAATTATACTAGCAGGCCGTCCCGGCCATACACTCATATTTAACAAATCATAGAAAAATTTAACGACATACAAAAATACAATAATTAAAATTTTCAATTGCGGCCTCGTATACATCACGGGCCATCGGGACAACACATCCAATCTGTGGCAGAACAATGTCTGCCGGTCGGCCAACTATCAATAATCTCTGCAGCTATAAGGGTTTACTTTGGTTCCCTTCACACCTCTGTACACATTATCGAAGCCTTCCTCGAAACGAAAATCCCGTCAAAATAAAACATCCTTCAAGATCAACACGCCTTCACACTTCAGACACTTCAATTAAATGAAATATAATTGTAAACCAAACATTGATTACTTTGTAAAACAATTATATCAAGTAAAACATTTTGGCACAAACACAGTGTCCGGTTAAATGTTATGTCATAGTAATTTCTGACACGTCTCAAAAATAAATAGGAACTTGTGTAGTAACGAAGTACTTTACTAGTATTAGCTATACAAGCGCATTCTCGTATTACACTAGAATTACAACCGCATTATCTCGAATTCGCTTTTAAAAACACCCTTTCATAATTACCAGTAAGTGCCACAATTAATAAGATTCAGATTGACACTAATATACGTAGTCACGCGGCGCTACCTCACTTGCAGTCCCTGGACGGAATCGGTTCTCTTTGATGACAATCTGAGCACCACGAAATCCAAGGCCATGGCGGTGGCCAGTCCCACCATGCTCACTGATAGCAGAACTCATATAATGTGCACAATTGTACATCTGATAACTAATAGTAATAGCTGGTCATATTTCATGTTACATAATATTTAGATCAGTGTAAATAATGTACAAAAGGTACCCATTTTATTTGTTTCAGATTATTTCTTTTAGTATTTATTTTTGCGTTATATTTAAATATACCTTTCTATATATGCCGTGTAAAATGTCCTGTAATGAGGTAGCTTTGTAGGTAACGATTGTAATGAAATGTGTAACAGTGTACCTATACACTGTCCTAAATAAAGTTCTACTGTATTCTTCTATTTATAAGAAAGCCTTGTAATAATTCACATCAAGATACATATTTTCATAATAAATTTAAACATTGTTCCAAATGGTTTCAGATATAGTCTCGAGACTATACAAATACATAACATGAACAGAGTAGAAATGCAGTATGTGCCGGCGATAAGAAATATTTCGATTTGAGAACTTTAGAGATTGTAGGTTAAGGACATGGTATTGATAGCAAATAAATTGATTTATTTTATGAGTCCAAATTTACACATTCAAATAAATATATGCAAAAAAATTATTCAAAATTACACATTTAGAATCATCATTAATTTTTTCATACTAGTTTACATTAAAGTAATCTTAGATTTTTATTTTATGCTGTGGGTACCTAGAAAATTAACCCGAATCTTTCTAGGACGTTATAAAAATACACATTAAAATTAAAATTCCTTGAACAATAATTGAAAATAATCTAAATCAAATGAATATTAATACTATAATAATAATAAAAAGTACTACCTTTTAATAAACGTACGGTTTTTAAGTTTCATGCATTATGCAATTTTCTTTCTTTTCTTCTTTCTTTCCTTTAATAATCTCAAACTACTTACAGTTTATCCTCGTCGTCAATATAATGTCTACTACTGTTTATGATATTAGACTACTATATTATAGGATATGTGGCGTTGGGTGACTGAATAAAACACGGTATTTTACGTTAACGGATATATAGAATATGCAGAAGAACCAATATCATATACACCGCTCGTACTGATCGAGTGATGAATCCTAACATATAGTGACACAGTTATAACTCATATTCGATGTGACACAATTCCGACTCCAGCTCCGGTTGAGAGCGGACGTGTTTTCGTATGCCCACGCTGCGCCCTTTGTGCAGCGTTCATTGTTCGCGACGCCATTGTTCCGAGTGCCAAGTGTTCGCGCGGTGCCTTTGTGTTGTGTGTTCCCCACGCCGCCCATTGTCCTGTGTGTTGGCCGCGCTGCCTATTGTACGCTTTGTCCTCAAATCGTATTGTGTAAAGGGCTATCAACGCTCTTTGTGTTAAGTGTCCGCCGTCTCGTCTCGAAGTGTAAAAAGCGGCTCCTTTGTTCCGCATTCCGTTGCTCTTACGCAAGCGCTTGGCTTGAGCAGCGCTAGAGTTAACCTATAGTAGTTCTTCGCGATCAAAAGTGAGAAATCACAGGTGCTGCCTGTCGCGCCGGTAATTTACATCTTGCAGCAAAACCGTTAGTAAATTTTAATTCTGAGGGCGATATAAACACACCCTATTTCTGAAGATAGGACACTAAATTTATTACTCACCCCCCCCCCGCACATCGGGAGGGCCTTGCTAAAATTAGAAGCCAATACATATAAAACAAGTGAAAATGGCTGCTGAAAGACAATTCACTCTTAGCACGTTTTCGCACTCTTCCCGTTGCCGGGTCGAGGGGAGTCCAGACCGGAGCCAAGCTCCCTACTGGAAATGTGTTGTTCGAGCCTCGTCAATACGAGGCTGTGGTTAATGCGAGGTCATGTTGACCTCTGAGTGCGTATGCACATATGTTTGTACGATCGGCGTCTATCCATTTGTCGGGGCACTCTCACAGGTCCCAGAGCGAACTGGGAAACGTGTATGGATCCACTCCTGTGATGGCCCTATGGACAGGCACCGAATCGCACGCTGTGTTTATGATACGGTGTATTGGTGGAAAAGCAAAGGTCAAAAGTCAAACGCGACAAACAGAAGAAAGTATAAGAGAAAGGCACGAGAAAAGAAAAGAAGGGCCCTGGCCGTGGAGTTGGTGTCACGGGAGAAGCGGCGGGCCGTATCCTTGCGGGAGCGTGGCAACGGGGTTGTCACGTCCCACTCGGCACCGCCCGTGTGGTGGCTGCGATGTCCGTCTGCAGCGTCCATCGAGAGGGAGAAGTGTATATATATATAACCTGTGAAAATGAAATCATGTGGATTAGTAGTATTTTTTTTCTAGCCTGTGTGGGGGGTATACGGAAACTGGTTATCCGTCCCCCTCCCTCGGCAGGCTATATTTGTCCGGGGGGCGGGCGTGCCAGGGCGCGAGACCCCTGAGAGTCTCGTGCTCCGACGCGTCCGCCTTTTCGAACAGGTTGTTCGACATCCTGCCGACAAAGTCATCAAGGGGCTCGACGCGCAGGTCCCTGAGTATAGTTTGGTTCCTCACGAACCTTGGAGCCTTGACCAGTTGCCGAAACGCCTTGTTCTGAGCGACACGGAGCTTCCGCTTGCTCGTATCGCTCAGCAAGTGATGCCAGGCAGGAGTCGCGTATGTTAGCCTCGATCTTATGTGAGTGTTGTAGAGTGCTATCCTCATTTTTAGTGGGATGACACTCGCCCGCAGGAGTGGCGCCAGCCTGGCGGTGGCTGATCTGGCCTTTCTGATGGCGGTTTCGGCCTGACGAGCCATCGTGAGTCCGGGGTCTAGCACGACTCCCAAGTAGTTGGCTGTCCTGTGCCATGGAATCGCGACGCCCTGTACCATGAGCGCACCTGGTGCGGTGCGCTATCTGGGAAAGGTGATCGCTTGTGTTTTAGATGGATTGATCGCCAGCCGCCATTTCTGGAGGCACTCCGGCAGGAGATCGAGGGTTCTCTGTAGTTTTTTGGCCGCGTGCCTCGCGTTAAGAGACGCGGCCAAGAAGGCGGTGTCGTCCGCGTAAAGCGCGGTGGTCACTCCGGGGGAAACAGGCACGTCCCCGGCGTAAAAGTTGTAGAGGGCTGGTGAGAGACAGCTCCCTTGTGGTGCACCTGCACGAATACATTTCCTCTCGGACAAGACCCCGTCCACTCTCACCTGGAATGTCCTGTCTGACAGAAATGACGCAATCACTTTTATGAGAGGTTTAGGCACATTGCTTTGGATTAATTTGTATATTAACCCGTTATGCCATACGGAGTCGAATGCTTTTTGCATGTCGAGGAATACGGCGGCAACAGCTTCTTTCTTGTTTCTAGCCACTGCGATCAAATGGGTGACCCTGACCAGTTGGTGAGTGGTGCCGTGGTTGGGTCGGAAACCGAATTGCTCGTCTCTGAGTGGTAGAAGGGGGGGGGGTGAGTTGTCTCAGTATGAGCAACTCTAGGGTCTTCGACAGAGTGGGTAGCAGAGTTATCGGGCGATAGTTGTCCGCTCTCCTGCTGTCCTTACTCTGTTTTTGCAACATGATGATGTGGCCCAACTTCCAGCTAGTGGGGAAGTGTCAGTCAGTACGGACGATGCCGTTTAGCAGTCTCATTACTGCGGCGATCGTCTTGAATGGAAGGTGTCGCAAGGCCATGTTGGTGATTCCGTCATGCCCGGGGGCCTTTCTGGGTTTCAACCCCTTGATGGTGTTCCGTACTATATTGGGTGAAAAGTGAAATGCCGCTGTGGCGATTTCTCCCGTGCCTGGGGCTTCCAGGTAAGCTTCGACCGCGGCTTCGACCCGGGCGGTGTGCTCGGAATCGACCAGTGGGAAGGGGGTGAAGTGTGCCTCCAGATGGTTCGCGAATATCTCCGCCCTGTCTGGGGCACTGTATTTTGTAGTGCCGTCTCCGTGTATTAATGGCCTACTTGGTGCTTTCCTCTTTGTTAGAGTGCGCGTCAGGACCCGTAGTGACTGCCAGTCTTCGCCGGCCTCCTCGATTCTCCTCGACCATCTATCCGAACTTATTCCGGATACTTAGTCCGGATTTGACCCTCTCAGTGAGACGGTTCAGGTGAGTCTTTATCGTGGGGCAGCGAGTAGACTGCCATCTCCTTCGGGTGGCTCTCTTCTCTTCGAGAAGGAGTTGGAGGCTTCTTGGCAATTTGTCCTTGCCATTGGCGCCTGAGTACGAGAGAGTTTCGGTGGCCTTCTCTAAGGCGGTGCAGATTGAAGTCTGCATCTCGTCGGCTAGTTTCTCCACGTCTTCCGCGGTTTTGACGGGGAAGTTCAGGGTGGAGTCGTTGAGGCGGGAGGCAAACCCTTCCCAATTTACCTTTCGCCTGGGGGGGAGAGGTGGCAGTTTGCACGCCTCGGTGTGCAATTCCGCCAGCACTGGCATGTAGTCAGAACCGAGGTGTTCCTCCAACACTTCCAGTGAGAAGTGGCCCTCTAGGTTCTTGGTGATGGCCACGTCCAGTACGTCTGGCTGGAACGCTTGTGGATCCGGATAGTAGGTCGGTTCCGTGGGGCCGTGGACCGTGTAGTCCATCTCGTCTGCGTCTGCGAGGAGTCTCCTTCCGTTCACGTTCGTGAGACGAGAGTTCCAAGACGGGCTCTTGCAGTTGAGGTCGCCGGCAATCACAGTCGGCTCTTCTGAGAGGAGCCGGTGGATGTCGGCGACGTCCAGTGCGTTGTAGGCTGCGAAGAGTCTGGTCGGCTTGTTTCCCGCCATTATCTCCACGCCTATCGCTTGGAACGATTGTATCGCAGGGACTGGGAGTGGCTGGTGTATGATGTTTCTTTTGACCAACACCATCACTCCTCTCTTCGCTCGGTCGTTGGGGTCGTCGTATCTGTACGACGTGTAACCGGCGATGAAGAATCTCTGTCCGGGTCTCAAGTGGGTCTCGTTGATCAAGGCGATGTCGGCCTCCTGTGCGCACAGGAGTTGAGTCAACAGCGCCCGTCTACTCGAGACGCCCCTCGCGTTCCAGAAGAGGATTCTCACCTTGTTGTTCTCACCGTGATAGTCACCGGGCCGGCGCGCTTGTTGCGCGCCTCTCGCTTGAACACCGGGCAGGCGGTGCTGTTGGCCGGGTGAGCCCCGGCGCAATTCGCACAGACCGGCGGGTCCGCCTTGGGGCGCTTACAATCGCGCGCGAAGTGCGGAAGTACTCGGGCTCGAACTCCAGGCGTTCTAGCTCCTCCATGATGTCTTTGGGGTCTGTGTTTTTCAGCAGACCCCTGATAGCTATTTTTATACTCCGCTTCTTCGGGAGAAAACCAGCTGAGTCCCTCTGTAGCCTCGAGGTCGCACAGGTACCTCTGTACGATCCGGAACTCAACCTCGCTCTTAGGCGAGAAACGCACCCCCTTGCCGAGGGGCTTGGCATTCGGGCTGTGGCCGAGCAGTTGCCGCAGCTTGCCGAAATGTTGCACCCAGTTGGGCAACACCTCGGAGACGAGCGGCGGGTACCTGGACTCACCCTTTTTTGTGCGTCTGCGTTTCTTGCGTCCGCGTCTGCGTTTCCGCGGCCCGGCGCCATTTTTTGTGGCGCCACTGGAATGCGCAGGTAGCGCGCTCGAGGCCGGCGCCGCCGTCACTTCGGCGAACGTGAGAGTGCGAGCGGGACGAGGAGAGTCCCCGTCTCTCTTCCTCTCCAGCATCTTCTTGGGCGGCGACAAGGTAGGTGACGATGCACCTACCTCCGGCTCCATGGGTCTTCTGTGGAGGACTCTCGTCTCCTCACGTGTCTGCGGCGTCGTCTCCTCCTCCGAATCCGCTATGCAGTCGCTCTCGACGACTGCCGCTTCTGATGTTGTTGTTGACGGAACTGCTGCAGCTTCTTCGCCTCCTCGGGCTTGCTGGTGGCGATGTGGTTGGGGACATGGTCCCCGTGCAGGGCTCGAGGGCCTGCACTGGAGTGTAAATTCTTCACCTACTTATCTTCAAAGTGGGCAGTCTGCGCGTGAACACTTCGGCGGCCTCACGGTCGCCGGGCTGTCCAGTTGGCGGTGTTCTGCACCGAAACTTCAAAAATTGTCTTCAGATTGGTTCTTTTTTCAATTTTCTTTGATCTTTTTTCAAGACAATTCAGCATGCTGTTGACCTTTTTAAGGAGCAAATTCTCGGATGTAATCCGGGCGTTTGAAAAAGATCAAAGCCCGGCATCGCCTAATCCCAATGAGGCGATGGATGCAGAGATTAACTCTGCAACTTCAATTATTTCATCGACCGACAGTCCCAGCTCCGACTCGGGTAGTGACGATGCTGACTTTATGCTATTGAAGAAGGCTAAGAAGCCCCGGAAGAGGAAGCTCAGCGCAGAAAGCGGAAACCCTTCTGCCCAAGCGGCCCCCCTCTCGCCGCCTGCAAAGGCGGCAAATTCTACGGCGGATGAAAAGCCGTACGGAGCCCCCGTCGCGGGCCCCTCCAATAATAAAAAATCCCTCCAGAGGGAGGCCCCAGAGGCCATGGCCACGGAGGAACAGACGGCCCGAAGGGAGAAGCGCCCCCCATCCATTTTCGTCCAAGATAACGAGTGGATGAATATCACCAACGTAATTGATGACCAGTACATCAATTACGTGCGAGTGCCTGCAGAACGGGCATTCGCGTAAACACGCCGTCATCCGGCGAACACCGCCGCTTGACAGCCCTCTTGCGCGATAGAAATATCGCGTTCCATACATACGCTCTGGAGGATGAACGCCTCCTACGTTTCGTCGTCAAGGGGATTCCGAAGGAGTTCCCCAAGGAGCGAATCTTCGACGACCTAAGAAATCAGAAGATTCCCGTGCTGGAGGATGTACCGACACACCAAAAGTGGGGAGACCACCGCGAATGTACCATACAACACGGTACTTGTTATACTACCCCTTGCTCCCGAGAGCAAGGAGATACATAATATCAGGGCGATCTGCGGCCTTATGGGATTCCGTATAGAGCCGGCCAGCAAACGGCGGGCACCAGGGCAATGCCACCGTTGCCAGCTGTATGGGCACTCAGCCCGAAATTGCCAAGGGCGCCGGAGGTGCGTCAAGTGCCTGGGAGACCACGGCACGGCGGACTGTCTGAGGGACAGATCCACCACCGAGCCCCCTGCGTGCGTACTTTGTGGACAACTTGGCTACACGGCCAACTACAGAGGATGCCCGAAGGCCCTCAACTTCTACATGATGAGGGTACCCAAGCCCCATGGCATATCAAAGCCGCTGCACAGAGCGCAGAAAGCACCACAGGCGCCCAAGCGCTAGGCACAGAAGCAGGATGATTTCATCCCTGCCCCTCCATGCGCCATTAACGCGTGGTCCCGGCCTCCAAAGGTCGCGGGGCCCCAAACAGCACTAAAGGCCATTCTTCCCGCTCCCCAGGCTCATATGGGATCGGGGACACAGGCAACCGCCCCACTAATGTCGCTAAAGCCTCAGTACGTACTCCCTCAGGGAAGCAGGGCTAAGGATACATTAGCCGACTTTGAATTTTTAACAGAATTCGTAGAGTCAGTCGATACTGAGGAGGCGTAACTGTATGCACATAACGTTAAATTTGGCACCATTGCGGAGAAGATCCAAGCCATGGTTGACCATGCAGCGCTGGTGGAGAAGATAAAGCGCCTAACAAAATAAAGCCTCCCAATGGCTACAACGGGAAGGACGAAACCCAATCTGTTTGACTGGTGTAGTTTAACGCAAACGGCATTAGATCGAACATTCATGAGTTGCGGGACTTCCTTCCGGAACCCAAAGTAGTCATCCTTCAAGTGCAGGAAACGTTCCTAAAAGCTAGAAACTCAAATCCGCGTATTTTTAACTATAATATTGTTCGAAACGACAGGACCCAAACCTGTTTGGGGAGTACAGCCATCTATTACAAGAGGTCCCTCCATTGTATCCCCACTCGACCCGCCCTCTCTAGAAAATCTAGAAGTATCCCTATGTAAGCTATGCATGACGGGCCATCAGCCCAACACCATAGTCTCTGCATATCAGTCAGGTTCAAAGCCGCTTCTTGTTAGCGACCTGGACGCTATTTTCGAAAATTTAAACGACGACCCAATAATCCTTGCTAGGGACCTCAACGCCCACCACGTGACCTGGGTCAATAGATACAACAACAGCCACTGGACTGTCCTTAAGAGCTATGTCAACGCTCTGTATATCCCAACCCATTATACCCCGAACAATAATGGGTGTATACGTTCACCGAGAACTATAGATATAGCATTGGTTAAAAACGTTTCACTCGCCATCAAGACGGCGAGAACGGTACACGAGCTTAACTGGGACCACAGACCCATATTAATAGAAATAGGAGAAAATAGACCCAATAGTAACATAAAAATAAAGAAAAAGATCATCGACTACAAATTACTAAAAGATAACTTAGGTAATTTCCAATCGCACGAACTCGAAAGTATCCCAGACGAGATAGAGTCTCCCCAGGCTGCTGTCGCGGCCTCATCAATAGTCACCGCCATACTGGTGAGTAAAATAGAAGAATCATCAAGATAGATCTCCACCGTCCCAGAGGACCATTTAGCTCTCTCTGACGATGTCAGGGACCTTACAAGTCGAAAAAATGCGGCTAAACACCTGCACGATCGCAACGGAGGCGAAGTGTGCAGGCAAGCCCTCCGAAGACTCGAAAGAGAAGTTAAAAAGGATATACCAAACTTCAATAACAGGAGATGAGATCACTTCGTTAGCGAACAATCTCCGTCACATACGGCCTACTGGCCTCTCACCAGAGCTATGAAGTTCGAACCGGTGGAACAAATGCCACCACTAAACTGCGTAAACCGATTACCTGCACTAGAGGATGTCGAAAAGGCGGAGTCTAGCCGACACAATAGAGAGTCAATGCACTCATAGTTAGGTACATAACATAGTAACGGCCCGCCTGGCTGTGCCGCCGGACGATGATAATGAGATCATACGTCGGACGGACACAGAAGAAGTTAAGGATCTAAAAATAACCTTCACTCGAAGAGGGCCCCCGGGCCCGACGGAATAAGCAACAAGGCACTGAAACAGCTGCCGCCCGTTATTATAAACCTCTTAGTGTGCATCTTTAACGCCCGTCTGGCGCAGTGCAATTTCCCCATACATATGGAAGGAAGACATAGTAATTGGCATACACAAACCGGGAAAACCCCGGACGGAGCCCACTAACTACAGACCCATAAGTCTCATAGGCTCGCTAGAAAAATCTATTAAAGGATAATTCTCGCACGCCTGAAAACCGTGATACGAGAAAAAAATCTCTGCATGGACGAGCAGTTCGCGTTCCGCGACGGCCACAGCTGTCCACAACAAGTACACCGCCCCACGGAGTACGTACTCTCAGGACTCAAAAGACAGGGCCGGCCACGCGGCACGGGCGCTGTATTCTTTGATGTGGCAAAGGCGTTTGACAAGATCTGGCATCAAGTCCTCATCTTCAAACTGTGCCAACTCGGATTGAACGACAGGCTGGTGCTGATGGTAAACAGTTACCTAGCGAACAGGCAGTTCCGCTACAGAGTAGAGGGCACCCTGTCCTCCCCTTGTCCCCTCAGAGCTGGAGTTCCTCAAGGATCGGTCCTCTCTCCCACCCTCTTCAATTTGTACACAAGCGACGTACCACGACACCCCAGAGTCCAGATGGTGATGTTCGTGGATGACCGCACTGACAATGTGGTACCTCCTCACATTCGAAGCCAAGCTACTCCAGAAGGCCGTCACCGAACTCGATGAATGGTTCTTAAAGTGGAGAATACAGGTAAACGCGGAAAAGAGTAAGTCCATACTCTTCTCCCGATCCCCGCCCTCCCACAAACGAGGAAACATGCCTGCCATCCTACTCTACGGTAACGAGATACCTAGAACAGAGACGGTAAAGTATCTAGGCGTTACGATCGATAGGTCGATGAGCTTCAAGAATCACATGGACAACGTTCTGAAAAAGGCACGGCATGTCCTTTTCAAGCTATATCCTCTTATTAACAAGAAGAGCAAAATGGCGAACAGGCATAAGCTCACACAAAAAAGATCATCGACTACAAACTATTGAAAGATAAGTTCTGTAATCTCCAATCGAGTGACCTCGATATCATCCCACACGTCTTAGATACCCCACAGGACCCGCCATCGCGGCCTCCTCAAATGTCAAAAATTTATTTGTGAACAAGATAGGAGAATCGTCTAGAGAGATCTCCGCCGTCCCAGAGGAAGAGGTTGGCTCTCCCTGACAACGTTAGGTACCTCATAAGTAGGTAAAACGCGGCTAAACGTCTGTACGACCGCCACGGAGGCGATGAGAACAGACGAGCCCTCCGACAACTCAAAAGAGAAGTCAAAAAGGCCGTACGTAATTCATAAACGAAAGATGGGATCAGTTCGCTAGTGAACTAAAGCCGTCACACACCGCCAAATGACCTCTAGCCATGGCGATGAAAACGGAGCCTACAGAGCAAATGCCAACATTGAACCGCGTAAATCTACTACCTGCACTGGAGGATGAGGAAAAAGCGGAATATTTAGCAGATGCGGTTGAGAGTCAATGTACTCCCAGCATGCTCCCTATAGACCCCTCGCACCTAGAGGAGGTGCAGAGGGTAGTAACGGCCCGACTGGCTGTGCCGCCGGGCAACGGTGATGAGATCATACCCCCGACGGACGCGGACGAAGTGAAGGAGCTTATAAAAACCTCCACACTGAAAAGTCGCCGGGGCCCGACGGTATCACAAACAAGGTACTAAAACAGCTACCCCCTGCCATTATACACCTACTGGTGTGTGTATATATACACACTTTAGGCCCCCTTGGGTCGGCTGGATGGTGGGTAAATGCATTTTCTCCTGCTAGAACCAATACAATGAACACTGCTCGTACCGGTCGAGCGTTGAAATCTACCGTATAGTGACATTGCTATAAGACATATGACTGACAGAATTACAAACTCACACACCGCTTACGGAAACGAGCCCGGGTTCGAATCCGTAAGTCGTGAGCTTAGATAAATGTATAAATAATAAAACACGATCTTAGAGAGCTCTAAAAATAAAAATTAAATTATGATCACGACTTCTAACTCTCCAGGCGCTCTCGCTTTCTATCATGCTTCGCAGTAAGGTTGGAAGCGATGGGTCACGGCCAACGATATCGTACTATACGCCACGTTCTCCCAGCGAAGCTGGGCATAATTCTAGCGTATGCTCCGCCGAATCTTCCTGATTGCTACATTGATGGCAGATAGGATTTTGTGCCACTCCAATCCGACACAAATACTTTTCAAAGCAACCATGGCCTGTCAGTATCTTTATCAAACAGAAAGAGAGAACGCCGTGTGGTCACATTAACCATTTTCCCAAGATTGGGAGAACTGCTCGAGACGTTCGGTGACCCCAATTGGCATCAGCCAATCGCCCTGCCCAAGTCTGTATTGCTACTTTATTAAGCCTCGACCTTTGTAACTGTATGGGTGCCAGCTAGAAGCCTCCATTGACACGCACTTCTTCTTACCAACTAAATAATGACGAGAGAACTTTCGCATCTAAGTCCCAGGGTACAGTCCTTGCAAGTATGCACGCGGCGTCATAAGAGACAGTGCGGCACGCGCGAATTACTCTAATTGCCATCACCCTATGTGATCTGCGTAATAGGAACATATTTGGACCGCTCAACGAGTCGGAGAAGACTGGGGCTCCGTACAGAGCCATTGACCGGACTATACCCTCATAGAGTTGCCTACATAATAAGTTTTGTCCTCTCAGATTAGGCAATAAGTCCACATAGTATGCACACAGTAGCCGCAGTACGTAATAACTTCGGTGATAAACTCCCAAAATGGGCGCGAAAATTCCATATACCATCGAATACGAGGCCGCGATATTTTAACGTCGTTTTGTCAGCAATCGGTACTCCCTCGACTATAGTATGGGAATCCCTTACATGCATTTTCCGAGGGCTGTGAAAACTTTCGATTTCGGTTTACAGCTTCGCCTGCACCAGCAGTTACGCTGATCACCGCTTCAGAGAATGATTTTCCCCTAGCAGCGACGAGTGTATCATCTGCATAACAAATTAATTCCACGCCCTCTGGGTATACTCCTCGCAACACCCAGTCGTAACCAATGTTACACAGCAGTGGATCAAGAACCGATCCCTATTGAACATCGTACGACATTGCTCGCCGCTGCCAGCCGACCTTGCCTGGGTACTCTACGAATCGTTGTGTGAGGTAGGATTCAACCATCTGTTACAGGTGTTTAGGCACCCTATGATAGCGCAACGCTTCCATAATAGTCGCCTATGGGAGACTATTAAAAGCGTTGGCTATGTCGAGTGATACCGCCAGAACAACGTCTCCTTGTGCGACTGCCTTCTCCGCTAGAGCTTTGAGTGGGTTGTCGAACGCTGTCTCCTGAATCCAAACGGTATATCAGGTAAGGTAGGCCCTTGGCTTTTCATGTGCTTAAGTAATCGCCCTGCAATTATCCACTCGAATAGTTTCATTTAGTAGCACTATAGGACGGTAAGCCGACGGTGAATCAATTGGACGCCCGTCTTTTTGCAACAAGATTAGCTTTCCAGTTTTCCATTTCTTTGGAAAGACTGTCTCACGTAAACAAGAAGAAAATAATTTTCGAAGTCTCAATCCTAACCATTTCATCGAAATGTTCAAAGCTCGACCGGGTCAAGACCAGGAGATGCTAAGCTACGGCGGAATACGTTGTCCTTTTATCGTATTTAACCGACGCACTCTTTTCTCGTATGCGGTTATTTTTTTATAACATAGAAAATGGCCACTCCAGATTGAGCAAACACATACTGTTTATTTGTACTTTTAAATGTGACCGTGAATTGTGGCGCTCTCTGGCAGAGGCCTATTTTCAGTGGATGCTTTCTGGCTGCTGGAGATGATGATAATAATGATGATTGTGATGACGATGATGACGATGAAATTGATGACGCTCATGATGATGTTGATAGGGGTGATCTATGGCGTAACATATTCTAGTTAGATTAGTTGCAGGAGACAAGTGCGGTGTATCTTATAGTAGGGTGTATACCGATCGATATCTATACTTATAATAAAACAAACCCCCAAGAACTGTTCGTTTGTGTGTCAAAGGACGGGCGGATGGCTGGTTATATGCTAGCGCTTGAAGAAACATTTTTATTATTTTAAATGACTAAGTACACACAGTCCTTGTTTTCAAATGATAAAAACAGAACTAAAGACTTAAAATATATACTTCTACATCGGTTATATAAAAATGTATCCCATAACATGTGGCTCGGGATGACTTTTCCGAGCTTGCGCAAAGAGCGGCGCTTAGAGTTGCGCTGTGAACATTTTATACCACCCTCCGGACCTAACATAAAAAAGATGTTTGAGGTCATCTTTAGCTTAATGAAATAATACAAATGAACAAAATCTTATACTAGATTCCGAAAGCTTGGAAGTCTCGAAAGCTATCCGTATCGAATGTCGCAAAAGAGAACTTTGAACCGAAATTTCTACTGTCAAGTGCACGGAGAAAGAAGATTTTATACGCGTAACGTTTTCGTTAATAGAAATTAATCTTCACTAGTGTATAGCTATAGGTAAGACTGATTAAAATGTTGCGTGTAATATAAACATACCCAGGGTCTTAGTACTTACTGTGTCAATTGTAGGCCCGTCTATAAGTACGAACGAAGTGAATTGTTAATAATACTGTCAATAATATAATTATTAAATGTCAAGTAATTGCTGCATCCGTCTGTGATTCTACTTCTAATTACAGTGGACTGTTGCATATATCTCTACGTCTAGAATGCATAACTTTAATGTTGATTTGTAACGGTTAGAGATTGATAATAACTAAATTTAAAACCATATTCACTTGAAGAGTTTCAAAATTTTACAAATATATTTTCTGATGTGGTTGTATTCAAAAATTGTGAAATTTTAATGTTTACTAACAAACTATACATACTCGCCTAATTGTTGTGTGTAATTATGAGGTTTATTTCATTATATTAATACCGACATGATAGCTAACAAAGCTTGATGAAAAGCAAATGATATTTGTGGGCTCCGGTAGATATTCAAAGCCGTTTCCCAACCTACGGAAATGAATATTTTATTTAACTGAGCCATTTCTGCACATAAATAAAAATATTTTACAAAAGAAAAGAAAAGATAAAACAATTTTGGTGCGGAGCAACATACTCAGTGTCCACTGTGCGACACAGCTCTGGTTTTCTGGACGAAAATAAAATAACTTACTAAACATTTAATGTACGAATTAAACAGGAACTTGATATATAAATATTTTGACAAACATATGCTTTTACATCAGTATATTTTAAATATATATTTATGTTATACTATACGTTACATTTGGTCAGTAATCATAAACGTGATTAAATTACCTCACGCATCACTGTCCTAAATGAGTAATCCTTACGACAACAATTAAAAGTTGGTTGATTTTTTGTTAAAGTTTCATTTATGTTGAATAAGGTTCGAATATAAATATGCAATTTGTTAAGTTTTGTGTACATTTATGATTATGTAGGTGATCTTACCCGTGAGAATTCACAAGATGCAGGTGAACCAAACCAAGATATATTTCTAGATGTATACACGTTTAGACACGAAAACAAAACGCTTGGAGATGCAACAGGTAAGCAAAAGGCGTCCTAGCGAAATGATAAAAACGTGTTTGAATGAAATTGTTAACGCACATACATACTTCATTAAACACAACACCAATAATCTTACTGTATGTTAATTTGTTAAAAACTAAAACAGTAAACAAATTTAACAAAAGCATGTAAGCGTTAAAAACACATAATTTGAAAATTTTATGTAACAAGGGATTATAAAAAAGAGACACGACCTTGAGGGCTTAACGCTGACAGCGGCCGCTACAAATATAGGTTAATCAGCAGCTATATATATGCACCCCTGAAGCATTGTACAAAAAATATTGCAGAAAACATCATATGGGAAGACCTTGAACATGGAATTCTGTTGCTGGCTCTCAGACTAATACACTAAGAAAAAAATAAGTAGAACTGGAAGAAATATTCAAAATAGACCTCACCGACATTTCTAAACGAGTTTTAAACCCGTCCGATTTTGTTTTGATCGCTTATTCAAAAGCGACCCTTATTCCTTTTCTGCTTCAAAATTCAAAACTATGCAAACTGTAGATATGTAAGCGAAGTTTATTTAATTTATGCTGAGTAAACCGCTTACGTTATTACTTTGCGATGAATCCGCAGTCGGTGTTCTTATATTAAATTAATTTTTTTTTTGGCTTGAGTGTTTTTCATCAATATTGACTTTATTTTATTCACAACTATTGGTAATGTCTCAATCTTGTTGGCCTGGTTCACAAGTTACGTTTAAACTGAGTAGTCTGGGATTAGTCGATTTAAGATTCACAAGACACAGGCCAGTCAAGTTAGTGATCAATTTTGTATTTATACTGGAACAATTAACATAACAATGATATTAAAACAGGAAACAATTATTAAATTAATAGCTAGCTTCTTTCGATTCCTCGCTGATGAGAGTATCTCTTGCTACTTGCGATAGACCTAATACAGTCGCCACAAACCTGACGTTCTAAGGTAACAATATTACAAACGTGTTATGGTTTACAGTATTTAACACCAGATGAGCGCATACTTTGCAGATCCTGGGAAACGGCCCCTTCCGCCGCCGCCACCGTCTACGACACGGAGAAGTCATCGGAGGGCAAGGATGAGTCGCCGCCGCAGCCCAAACGAGGGTTTGGCCGCACTCTCAACCACTTTTAGGCACCAACATATATATGTGTTAGCATCACGATGACACTATGCACCTACACATCGAGGCTCCACGACATCCTGTCATACAGATCACTAAATTTACGCACGTTTGAATATTCCTACTCATACATATGTCGCGTATAAAGTATCCTTGGGAACTTGTTAAGTATGAATGTGTCTTTACAAACGAGATGCCCGAATTATTCTCTTACAGCACGATATCGACCCAGGCAACACCAGAAGCCCTAACGAAATGTAAAAAACATGTTTGAATGTAATTGTTAGGGCACTTACTCTCCTCATTAAATACAACACCAATAAACTTACTGTATATAATTTGTTGAATACCAAAACGGTAAACAAATTATAACACCGGCATAAAAGCTTAAAAATACACAATTTTAAAATGTAATGTGAGAAAGGGTTATAAGTTTAAAATGTAAAGAGAGATATATTATGAAAACTTAACATAGACAGCTACAGCTGCAAGTATAGGTGGAGATCGTATAGGCAGAAATTGAACATGGAAATCTGTTGCTGGCTCACG
The DNA here is from genome assembly GCA_017140195.1 of Eumaeus atala. Classification (NCBI taxonomy): domain Eukaryota; kingdom Metazoa; phylum Arthropoda; class Insecta; order Lepidoptera; family Lycaenidae; genus Eumaeus; species Eumaeus atala. The sequence goes on along the minus strand of JAFELO010000262.1, from coordinate 764,627 downwards.
CACTAATAATAATACACCAAGAAAAACAGAATCTATTTAATCATAACCTTGCTATAAGTAGAACTGGAAGAAATATTCAAAAATGTACTCACCAATATTTCAATTTAGTATGAAAAAACTATTGATGTCTTATTATGGTTGTAATGAAAAAAACTAAATATTATTACAAATTTGTATACGATTTTCCATATTTAACACCAAATGTGCGTTTCATTTACAAATCCTGGGTAATGACCTCTACCGCCGCCGTCTACCGGCACAGGGAAGTCGTCGGATCCATTACTTCCTGTCGTGCAGATCACTAAATTTGCACAGTTTCGATTGGTAATACTCATAGATATGTTACATATGAAGTATCCAGAGGCCTTCGATACTAGTGTATGTGTCCAACAAACGTTAGTGATGCGGTTCTCTTACAGCACGACATCGACTCTCAGCGCCGGCATCACTGGCAACCAAGCCAGGCTGACACAGTCCTCGCAACAACTGGCGCAGTATCAGCTGGGGATGGTGAAAGAATTAGGTAAGCAGGGATCTCAGTCTCTTAAACCGTCCCGAGAAAGAAGGAGCTCGACGCATTCGGAGAAGAAGATTAAAGTCAACGGTTCCGGAAGCGGAACTTGTAAGCGATAGGTAAGAAAGTATAGTGTCTCATCTATTTAGGTAATCTGAGCATGATTGGCTTTTGAGTCATCAAGGTCAATATTATTTTGAATTGAAAGACGACAACGCGCGACACATGTTTGTCTCTTTTTTTTGTTCGGTAATTAGTACGCTGACTCTTTCCTCACATTAAAACGCTTTCGTTGATTATGAAATAATATGCTTTGTATGTGTGCGTTACCGGGGCCAATATTTTGCATGTTGTCTCGTACAAGTAACGTATCTACCCTTTTTACTTATATAATCATAGCCTATAACTAAATAAAATTATTAAAACATGCCAAGCTACTTGTGTTTATATCTATATCATATCGCCAATATAACCGTTTTGTAATAGTCGAGATCCTCTCTTTGTATCTATTTTTTGCCAAAATGTTTTGTCATTAGCTTATCTACATCATTAAATGCCAGGCATGTGAAAAATAATTTGCTTCTTTTTTCGCGAATTGTTACTTCAACATGAGTTTGGGCCTGGGTTGAATCATCCTTCTCAATTTAGATTTTTTCTTTCAGTTCTGTGCATATGGAACATATATCACTTCTTAGATGACTGAAACTCAGGTTAAATTTCGTGTTAAAAAGTCTTCTAAAATATGACTCTTTGCAATGACAGAACTGTGAATTTTCTTCGATAAACATTTTCAACAGGGTGAGCGTCATGAAACAATTTCATATCTTGCATCTGTAGGCCCCACTGTTATGTTTACGCGGGTACCTAGATTGCAAATTTAAACCCGAATACCTGGAAAATAAAACAAAGCCTACAATAATAACGATGTTTAAAAAAATAGTAGCATTGGATATTATTAGTGAAAATGTTGCACGACTCTTAATACCATTTTTGAAAATTTAATTATATACAAGGAACAAACAAATGAATAAATCCTGTTTTTGATATTGATTAGGATAAAGTGAGGGTATGGAGTCTTTAGCATGGAAATTAGAATAATTTAGTATGGAAAATACTATTTGATTATCATCTTTTAAAAATGATTCCGTCCTCCTCGACGAAAAAAGTAAAGTGTCATTTCTTGGACACAGAGCACACCTTCAGTTTAACAGTTAAAGATGACAGATATGCTCTTTTATAAAATGATTGTAGCAAAAACGTATTAACTACACCCTAGCTTCGGTTATCAAACCAAATATACGACAAATTACTTTTCACTTCTTCCTTTCTCCGTGACTATTTCGACCTGCGATAGATTTTTTCTTCTTGGCCTGATAGCTGGGCACTTCCTCAACACATCTCCATTTATTCATTTATTCACGCGTTTAATAGGTTTTTCTAATAGAAATTCACTTATTGACACGACACAAAAAATAAACGTTAGGCGTACACAATTGAAGCAACGTGATTGGTCCATATGGATTTGATCATGTTTGAAAGTATCTATCTGGAATAAGCTAATTTTAAAAGTTACGTTAGTTTTGTTTCGTACTTTTAAGTGCTTCATTGTGGGTTTCATTAGTTATTAAAGTTATAGGGCAACAAAGAATTATGTAGAGAAAAATGTTGAGTTTTTACTTTATAATAAATGGATTTAGATTTGCCCTCTCTTGAAAATTACCTCCTGAATTATGGCTTTGAGCTAGCACCGCATTCGCAGTTTGTTGACGCGGGGAAACGCCCTGGGTGGGGTCTAGTGGTGTGGGGGATTCGCATCAAATGATAGTGCCGAATACCCACAAATACCACCGCGAGTGCCATCAGTGCCGCCCTTGGTGAGGTGCCCCGGAACAACAATCATCAGGGCACTTCGACGGCTAGTCAGCCCCCTAAGTCAACTCCACCTCCACAGATGGGGTTGCCCCGCACTTCAGGACAACTCCACCGACTTTGGACAGTGCAGTGGGGTGAGGTTCCCATCCTCGCCCCTTACGCCACCTTCTGATGCTCTTAGGTCCCCTCTTCCTTGATTCCTCCTCCAGATCTTTAAACCCCCTCTTCTTATAAGATGGGTGCAAAGATCCCCCTCGGTTCAATTGGCTTCGCCTGGGGTCTCCCTAGGCTACTAAGCACTACCGCCACGACAAGGCTTGAAACATGGTGGGGACGTATTATTCACCTGATCTGGCACCGTCAGACTTATTTCTGTTCCCTTACCTAAAAAAGTGCTTGGAAAGTCAAATACTTTCGTCGTACAGCAGTAAACGTATATTTTGACTCTACGGAAGAATCTTTTTTTCAGCGGTCTAAATGCTTTAAATTGGAGATGCCAAAGCGAATCACACTTGAATGTGATTATGTAGAAAAATAAAAATATGACTGATTTAGTATGTGGCTATATTCTTTGTTGGGTCGAATAATTGGAATCCGACTTAACCAATTTAGTATAATTTTCAATCCACTCTCGTATATAATTTTGAACATTTCACGAATTAGTGCCTAGGTTCAGTTTACAGGTACCCAGAGGGTTTCAGTGTCGATCAATAATTACTTGTAATTTTATATTGTAGTATCTGTAGATATTATAATCATTTATTTTAACTATACACAAATATGTGTATTAAATTTATATTTCTATTTTTATGTATATGTTTCATAATTGTTTTGTGATTAAAAATAAAACCTGCTTATTAATATACCTAGCAGTTAATATTTATGCCGCATTCCTCCTCCAAAGCATTAGTGAACAGTTTCGGGGGAATAACATCCCCATGTCGCACTCCAATTGGACTGGTCTTATTTAACATCCCGGTATCAGAACGGACATAAAAGCAGTGTCATATAATGCTCGTATCGCCAATCGACCGGACATCGCTGAAATTTTTATTATTTTTAAATGACTAAGTACACCCAGACCTTGTTTGCAAATGACAAACTATGCAAATGATGCAAATAAAAATTTTAGAGATATACTTCTACATCGTTTATACAAAAATGTATTCAACAACGTGTTGTAAATAAATCAATACCCTTGTGGTCATTTACTTCTTTTTATTTTATCAAAACCATCTGAACTCCAATAATTACGCGAATTATTTCTCTTGGTGTTTTATTGTTATTATAGGACCAAGCAAGCAGGAAATCTTAAAAGCTTTTGAAATCAAATGAGTATTATGTTCGCGGAATAAAACAAATAAAATGCTTGGGAGCGATCGTTGAGGCTCGGGATGGCTCGCCCGAGCTTGCGCACAGAGCGGCGCTTAGATCTGCGCTGTGAACATTTCAAACCAGCCTCTGGATCTAACATAAAAATAATCTTTGAGGTCATCTTTGGCTTAATGAAATAATGCAAATTTACAAAAGCTCATATTGGATTCCGAAAGCTCGGAAATCACGAAAGCAGTTCGTATCGAAAATCGCGAAATAGAAATTTGTACAGAAATTTTTAATATCAAGTGGTCGGACCAAGAAGATTTTATACGCGTTCGGTTTTCGTTAATGGAAATTAATCTTCGCTCGTGTGTAGCTGTAGGTAAGACTGCTTATAATGTTGCGTGTAGTGTAAACATACCTAGCGTCTTAACATCCTGTCAACTGTGGTCCGTTTACAAATACGAACTAAGTTAATTTTTAATAATACTGTCAATAATATAATTATTAAATGTCAAGCAGTCCCTACATATGTAATTGCTATATCTGCCTGAGGTAAGGTAGGAGTCCAACGCGACTGCATAAATGAGTGATTGACCGGTCCCCCATAGATGGAAGATATGCATCCCGATATGAAAGTAGTTCTAATCGCCGGAGGGAAAAAATATGAATCGGTTGATATTTTTGGGCTCCAGTAGTAATTCAAAGTTCGTTGTTTTGGACCGAAAAGTGAACACTTAATTTAGCTGGACCATTTTTTGCATATAAATAAAATACAATTTCATAAAGAAAAGAAAGAATAAAACAATATAGATGCGGGGCAACAGATTCTGTGTCACTGTTTTTCGGGACTAAAATAAAATAACATTTAATGTACAAAATAATATTTTTTTTAAGAACTTACTAACTATAATTATTACATTTGTAGTATATATCTGTATATATAATAAAGTAATTGTAATTATATCATATATATTTAAATATATACATTTATAGATACATATATATATAGAGAGAGAAAGCCGAGGGCAAGGCTATCAAAATGGGAATCGTCATGTCCGAATGGACCGAATCGATTGCTACATTGCTACAGCAATTGAGCATCTCACGTGTACCGCGTGATACTTGTCGGAGGAAAAAAAGATATCTTCCGAGGACACTAAAGCGTAACGTTCGAATAGGCAGCAGGTAAGCAAGAGGAGTCCTAACGAAATATAAAAAACGTGTTTCTATGAAAATGTTAGCGCACATACACACCTTAAATAGAGAAAATTCTATCATCTTTTCGAAACCATAACGCTAAATTTGAATTTATTCGAACTGATAAAATTTGTGTGAATTTTCTCAACAATGGAAAACAACGAAATTCGTGCGTTGACAAAATTATACGTTTTAAAAGGAAAACAGCAACCCAGACTATAGTCAAGCTAGACAGTGTTTCAGGTAATTATGCATTGAATATAATTCACACCTGGGTAAATAATTACAAACGTGAGAGACAGAGCTGCGAAAAATCCGTCAGGTCTGGCCGTCTAAATGAAGTTACAAATTACGACTAGACCAAGATTCAAAAAATCGTTTTGAATAACCGGTGCTTAAAGTTGCGGCAGATAGCAGAGATAGTAAACATTTTCTCTAAATGCGTTTTTAACATTTGCGAATGGAAATGCGCGCGATGGGTGCCGCGTTCTCATACTGTTAACCAAAAGCAACGTCGAGTGGACGATTCGTCGCAGTTTCGGTTCGACGCTATTTAAGCGTGATATGAAATCATAAATGAAACATGGATACATCATTGCACTTTTTTTTTGTTTACTCCTGAAACAAAAGAAACAATCTAAGCGACTACTTCTCTACTCCACTTCTCAAGTCCACCGACTGAGAGCGGAAGACGTGTTCCACGATCCCACGTATTTCCCAGATCAGGCCCTGTGCGTCTTCCGCTTATTCCCGAATCTCAAAAATTGGTTAGGTGGCCGAAGATTTTCATCACATGATGAAGGCGAGTATTTTGAGGGGTTAGGGATTTTTTTTTATCAAACTGGTAACGGCATTGGAGAAGTGCTGTACTAAATGCATCGAGTTAGAAGGAAATTACGTTGAAAAATAAAATTGTTTTATGTAGATTATTAAAATTTTTCTTTGTCGTTTCGAATACTTATCCACTTTCGGACGCTTACACCCCTCGTATATACCCCTGAAGCATTGTACAAAATATCATATGTGAAGAATGTGACATGGAATTCTGTAGCTGGCTCTCGGAATAATACACCAAGAAAAACAGAGTTATTTTGATAAGAAGAGAGATATTTGTATAAGTAGTACAGGAAAAAATATTCAAAAATGACGTCAACAACATTTCAATTTAATACGAGCTATAAGCTCCATGTAGGTTAGACCACGAACTTTTAGATCCACCTTCGTATAAAAAAAACTTAATAATATTATAAATATGTTTGTATATGGTTTTCAATATTTAATACCAAATGAGCGTGTCATTTACAGATCCTAGAAAACGGCATCTGCATCGTACGGAGGTGGAAAAACTAGTAAGACTTGGAACAAACTCTCTGGACAGAATGACGCACTACTCGCAACTAGCGAAAGCCGTGGATTACAATACTACATTGACGTAGTAGATATAGCCAAGTGTAATGCGTCGAGCACCAGATATACCTTAAAATTTTGGACATAATAATATTTACGTGTCCCAAAATAATGATTAAAATAATGATATATATCGTAGCCGTATTGTACAAGTCGCCGTACATTACGGCTAGGCATTTTCATAAACAGAGCCGTTTCGTTTTGAAGCCGGTCAACGATTTGCAGAATTGTCATCGCGAGACGTTCTTAAAAATGGCGGCCGTATAGTCTCGTTGAACACCTTGATTCTAGGCACTGATACTGATCGACACAATTATGAGACGGACTAGGTTTGGAGTGCAAATGAAGAAAATTACCTAACCACGAAGGTTAAAGCCTGGAACCTATCCGGGAATAGTATTTTACGTCCCTGTATTCGACAATCGACTCCATAGTTGTTGCCATATCAAGCAACGCCGTGAGTGCTAAATTAGGTGTTAAAGCGTGTCAAAAATAATGATCTACTTTATTTCAATAATGATAGCTTTTTTATAACATACAACGCCGAACTTTTTCTTGCGGAATTTCACTCAGCCGTATTCAATCCTACCGGCAGTCGCTGACACCACTTGTTGCCGACGTCGGTGGAGATGCACCGCGCGTCGCCGCCTAATGTACGCTCGCGCCCGAGCCTCGCGGCAGGCCCGGTTTCTGTCGGCCCCACCACCGGCACAAGATGGCCGAGTTTGGTGAGAACCTTCTTATGCAGGCTTGTGCGGACCGCGCACACCTGACAGCGATAAGAGCGAGGGTATCCGACATTTCCTTCTGCCACAAAGCACACTCGGGAATTCGTAAGGGAGACGCGCGCTTCTGTTGCATAGCGCACCATTGTTGTTTAGCTGTAGGAGCTCTTGTAGCATTCACACCGCTTACGGAAACGAGTCCGGGTTCGCATCCGTAAGCTGAGAGCTTAGATTACCATAGAGATAATATAATCGCGATTGTTGAGAGCTCTAACGATAACTTAAATCCTGATCACGGCTTACGTTGTTTTTGGAACGCGAGTCGAAATCGAAATCGAGGGAGGGACGAGGAGGCCAGCCACCTCTGATAAGCCAAACAATAAATGAGCTCAATTATCCTTACCCACGCCACAGCAAACTAAAACGGCATTGTGCGCGCACAGTCCCACTAGTGTGGGGAGGGAGACCGCTTCCCCCTTTTCGGTCCCAAAATAATTACTGTAGGGTACGCCCACGAACAAACCGGTACATCTCTTTCCATCTGCGGGTAAAAAGGGGGGTCTGACCCCTATCGTCTCCCTAAACCTGAAGACACAAAAGTCTTCGCTAGTCCTAAGAACGGTTTAGGCGCAAGTAACAGCGCTGACTACAAGTAATAGGTCCATTCGAAAAAAAAACTCGAAGCATTAACGTCCCACGGTCGACCGGAACCGCTCAGAGAGCGTAGCGCTGAGTCACATTCGAGCGGCGGGAAAACTGCCGATAAAGGAGAGGGCGGTGGCAGAACGGCACCTAACAACGCAAGACGTAGAAGAAAACATCATCACCATCGTCAGCACCACCATCACAGAACAAACAACTGTCCATCCCGCGATGTTGCTCCACCTCCCGAAGATGAAACTCTCGAAGACAAAGTAGTAGTACCAAAAAAGACCGTCTCACCCTATCTTTACATCCAGAGTATAAACTCGAAACAAATGTACAGCAATTTTTCAGTTTTATTGAGAGCGTGCTGAGCGCTTGGGCCGCGGAGGAGGGACTTACGAGTACCGGAGAATATTCAGAGCCAGAGTGAACGTATAGTTCGTCGGCGAAAGCTAAACAAATACAAGAAGCGTACTGATGTACTTAACATACGAGGCATAGTTTATGAGGTGTCTATCTTACAAAGAGCCAAGATAGTTGGTAATGTACGATTCCATCACTATCATTGGAAAAGAACTGAATATACGCGCAATGAAGCCTTTTTACGTAAGGTACGTATATAAAGTAGTAATTTAATAACAATTTATAAACAGCACCAGGGTTACGTCAGTATAATTTACATGTTAAATGTAAGAACATTTAGGTATACAAGAGTATATCTGAAAGCAAATCCCACAAACTTTACAGTCCTACAACCTTTAAAAATGATAAATGTGTTGGTGTGGGATATAAATACGTTCATACCTTTTCGATAACATGTACACCAAGAAATGTATGGTCACAGATCGTTAACAACACAATCGAAACACGTTTCAACGCACTCTCGAGATAGTTAAAAGTGATATTTAAGGTAATAGAATAATAGATACCCATTATTCTGTTATTTGAGTTTAACAGTTTTAATAGATACCCATTATGTTCTGTTATCTAAGTTTAACAGTTTTACGCATGATTGATATGAGGTCTCTCTCTATACAAGGTAATTGGAGATATGTATGCAAATATAAATGTTTTAATACTTTTTTATTTTCGCTAATCAAAATACTACCACAAAAAGAAGCTACCCCAAAATCAAAATACTAATTGCGATTTTGCCATTTCAGTGCCACTGCCATTGAAACCTCCCGAAGATGAAACTCTCGAAGACAAAGTAGTAGTACCAAAAAAGACCGTCTCACCCTATCTTTACATCCAGAGTATAATCTCGAAACAAATGTACAGCAATTGTTCAGTTTTATTGAGAGCGTGCTGAGCGCTTGGGCCGCGGAGGAGGGACTTACGAGTACCGGAGAATATTCAGAGCCAGAGTGAACGTATAGTTCGTCGGCGAAACCTAAACAAATACAACAAGCGTACTGATGTACTTAACATACGAGGCATAGTTTATGAGGTGTCTACCTTACAAGGAGCCAAGATAGTTGGTAATGTACGGATTCCATCACTATCATTCGAAAAGAAGTGAATATACGCGCAATGAAGCCTTTTTACGTAAAGTACGTACGGACTTGCTTACTATTCGAACTATCGATATTATCGTGCGCGCTAAAAGACAATCTTCTTCAGAAAAAATATTCTAGTGAACACAAAAATATTATTCTGACGTCGTGTTATAGTATACCAACGTGTTATAGTCACTTAATTTTATAATGTGAGTTAGAAGCGACAAAAATTTTATAAATGTAGCATTTTACTTAGTTAAAGTGTGTAATCATTTTCAACTTCTAGATTTCCTGTTTGATTTTCTTGACGTCTGTTGTGCTAGATAAATGTGGTAGAATGAAATAAAGTATGTTTAAAGTTAACTCCATTTTTTGAACAGCGTTAAATTTAATTGTAAACGATTTTTATAGAATATTTGTGTACTTAATATATAATTTCAATTATACACAAGTTTTAGATGTATATGTATATAATTTTGAACATATCACGAATTAGTACCTGAGTTCAGTTTACAGGTAATATGAGGGTTTCAGTGTCGATCCATAATGGCTTTTAATTTTATATTGTGGACTCTGTAGATATTATAACCATTTATTTTAAGGATACACAAATATGTATATTAAATTTATATTTCTAATTTTATGTATCTGTTTCATAATTGTTTTGTGATTGTCATGAGTGTATAAATAATATTTATGTTAAAATATTCAAATTTAATAATTACAAACTTATACAGTCGATTTATAGATATTGTTATATAAACAAATGTAATTAATAAAATAAATAAACAAAATAAGTGAGTAATTAAAAGTAAAATGAAGTTGATTAACTGCGATTGTATTTCATACTTCTATGACATTTAAAAGTATCATAGGAAAATCTTATTAAATTAAAGTACGAATGTAATAAGTGTTATACTTTTATAATTTCATATTAAATTGAATTCAATTTATGTTTAGTCTACGTCATGGGATGAAACCGTTAGAATTTTTTGTTTAACTTTTTCGGAGCATTGTCGAACTCGGTTTTAGACCGCACGAACTCTAAGTAATAACGAATTACCCGTTTGTCATACCTTCCCAGACCATCATCGTGTAGTGTTTTCAACTCTTAGCAGAAGATTTTTATGTTTTACAGTGGTATTCGCAAAACTTTTGAACGACGCCGTTACTTGTTTTTTGTAATGTGCATGTTACCTAAATGATGTTAGGGGCACATAAAATAGTTCGGCAAATTGGCTCATTTTTGCTTCCAACTAGATTTATAAAATCATGTGTTTCTGAAGTGTGTTGATAAGATCACTTTTGTGGTATGTAAGATGATTACTTCTTATTTTTTATGAATTAAAATAAAATCTATTAATGAGTTTTCAATATCTCAACTTGTTTTGTTAACCTTGTTCTCTTAGAATGTATCATTAAACAACCGCGACAAAGTTTACTGCAATGACAAACATTCGCGTTTGCTTATTAATATCATTATCAATATTGCAATACTTTGCTTCTCTGCATTGAGTTTATTTCCCACCATATGTCACAATCGTCTCAGGTTGATATTATTTCGGTGTAAATAATATTACACCAAATGTTTCGAGAAAATAGATCGCTGGATATTGCTACATAAACTGAAACTCATTGGAATAAGAGGCAATTTATACCGGTGGTTCTCTTCATATGTACGTAATAGATGCCAGACTGTAGTTCTTAATGGCTATACCTCCCTTCCTATGACAATTTCTTTCTATCCAAATGCTATGTATCCTCGAGGCTACACACGTAAAACCAATGTAATTACACGTAAAACTAAACAAAATTAATTTTGATTATACCACAACCAATATAACATTGCCCAGGGTCAATTCCATCCAGAATCTTGGCGTGACTCTTGATTCTAAGCTACTATTTGATCAACACGTGGACAATATCATCAAAAAGGCTTCGCATACCCTAGGCTTTGTACATAGATTAGCAACCGAATTCACCAACATAAAAACCTTTAAAACACTTTACTGCGCGTTCGTTAGGAATCACTTGGAATGCCTCAAAATTACCTATCAAGGATAGAGAAAATTTAGGCACGTTTTTTGAGACACTTGCAGTTTAGAGCGAAAATATTTCTTACGAGTTATAAATGGAGGTGCAGGAAATTCCATTTCTTACCGCTTACAGTACGAAGTGGTATAGCTGACCTGTGCTACATAATGAATGTGGCGAATGGAAGCCTTGACTGTACGGAACTCTTAGAGAAGATCATCCTACATCATCGTTTCGTAAAGCTGTAAGCTTAGGGCCAGTAAGTTTTTAATAACGTAGTTGCGGATCTTATGAACATAAATTTGGACATAGACCTGTTCTACAAATATTCAAATAGTGTAAAACACTTACTGTGCGACAGATTCTTTCTATACGTTTAATATAGAACTTTTACTAGTATATTTTTATAGTGAAAACTTTTAATTCGCCTTCGCAAATGTAATGATGTGAAAATTGTTAACACTAGCTGTTAGTTTTCCAAATAAATAAAAATAAATAAAATAATCATTTGCGATCATAAATTTCTCTAACGCATTTAATATAAAGTCTATTTTTGAAATACTAACGAATGGTGCTACTTCTCACACATACAAATAAGGGAGGCAGCAGATTAGATTTAAAAAATTTCATTTGATGACATGAATTTCACTTGTAAAGTGTTCGATGCCTACTGTATACTAGCTATAGTTTACATCGTGGTATAGTGGTTCTTATATACTTATATGTGCATCACGTCATGATAACATATGTGTGACCATCCTAAGAGAGATGGTATTTTGGGGGTAGGCCACAAAATGTACGACAGTGTTTAAAAATTTACTTTTACTTTATTAAAACTTTAAAATATATAGCCATAGACTTAGCATAATATAATATGAAAATTTAATCAATTTTACCTACCAGCCAACTATTCTACAAATAATTTCAACACAAAACACTATATCTCACTTTTTGAATAAACTGCCAAGTCACTATGGGTACATTTCAAAAGTCTATTGCTACAGACCATTTTGGTATCCGAATCCTGGCTTAAGCCTTGCCGGCCTTCCGTGTGTTACAATTTGCCAGGTTTCCAATTAATACGAAACGATCGCGTCAACCGCGTTGGTTGCAATTTATTTACGTACACACATTTCATTTATCAGTTCATCACCTCAGCCTACGTCTACTGATGCAGCAGAGCATCTCATAACCGAAGTGTTATTATCGCATGCAAAGATCCCTTTAGATGTTTTTTATAGTCCGTCCAAAAATGTAGATTATTTTTCATCCTTCGAAAATTTACTAGAAACTATTACTCTTCATGAGAGTATGAGTATGAGAGATATACATTATATTTATGGGCGATTTTACACATGTATGCTTAAAAGTGACAACAGATCGAAAGAATTAGAATCGATTACGAGTAGTTACAATATGAACATACTTCCTCTCAAGGCTACACACTACTTTCCTAATTGTACGCCTTCTTTACTTGACCTTATACTAGTCTCTTCTCCGACTTTTGTTTCCAAGTATGGTCAATGTCCAGCTGAAATTTTCTCTTATTATGATATTATTTTCCTATCTTAATTGTGTAAGTCCCAAAAGACACAAACGAAATATTATTCTAAAACGCAACTTTGCCAATATGAATTAATACAACCTCTCAAAAGACTTTGAAGAAATCGTCTGGTCCCCTGTACTTTTTTTTTATTCCATTTGTTGCAGTTTTTGATAAACATGCACCAATTAGACCAATTAATATAAAGCATTTGCCAGCTCCCTGGCTCACTGATAACATTAAGGGTTGTAAGCAAAATACAAAAAGACCAATTCTCATCAGAATTTCACCAGCATGAGCACCGTGAGCAATTCATTGAACTACGGAATCGTTGTAATACAATGTGCAGGGATGCCCAATGTCGCCATATTCATACATCAGTTGAAAATGGTGGCCCTACCAAAGTATGGAAGTTCCTTAGAACTCTCGGAATTGGAAAAAAATGTAGATTTAACTATTTTACATCTTCACCAATTCAGTTTAATGCTAAGTTTCCCTGCTAGTCTTCGGCCTACAGACTTCCCTCCTTTTTTTTCTAAACTTTTATCTGTCGGTGATGATAAAAGGAATGTCCTATCGATACCTTCGAATGCTGTGGATGCTGATAACGTTAGTGGAAAATTGATCATCCCTATCCTTATTAAAATTGCAATATTATGCAAATTGTCCATATATTTAACTACTCACTTCATTCTAACGTCTTCTCTGCTATATAATCCCTTTAACAAAAAAATCCAAACCTGCTTTCTTGGCTGACAATCGTCCAATTTCAATTTTGCCTTTCCCCTCCAAACTATTGGAGCGTTTAGTTCACGAGCAACTCACATTTTACATTAATAAAAATAATATCCTATTCTCCTATTGGTTCCAGTCCAGTTTCCGCCCTGGTCATAGTAAGACTACTGCTCTTACAAAAGTAACCGAAGACATTCTCTTACGCATGGATCATAAACAACTAACAGTGCTGACTTTACTTGATTTTAGTAATGCTTTGAATACAGTAGATCATGACGTACTCATAAATATACTAATTTCAGTTAATTCATCGCCCACAGCAGTCGCTTGGTTCCGATGCTACTTGGGCGGCCGAAGACAGAGGGCCCAGATGTGTATAATCGTTCCTGTCTTGAAGAGCTAACTAGTGCTATCAACAAAATAAATAATGATCTCTCGTTACGTCTCGTTGAGAGTAGCTCCATGCTAGGAGCTACTCTCATGGACAGTGACTAAATCCACTTAAAACTTAACTCATTATAATCGGGGGCCAAGACCTCATTTCACGTATTAACTGGGCTGATCTTCCTTCGGTACTCATCAATGGTACGACTATACCATTTAAAAAGGTTGTTAAAAATCTTGTAACATACATTGATGAACATCTAACACGGTCACAACATCTCAAAATATTAGAGATGCCAGAAAGGTGTATGCTACTTGGCACTCGGTACGTAGTAATCTAAGCTTGAGCGCCTCCAAAATTTAGCCATCAGGTTCATATTTGGTTTACGCAAATATGAACCTAACCTAGTTTAAAAGGTTCGCAACAAATAGATTTCGTGGACTCAATAAAGACTTGCAATCTACATCAATATAACTCCTTTGTTAACTTCGGTCATGGCCGCTTGCTGGATTTAATACTGTCGAATGGAAACGTTACTATTACACCTTCTGATTATCATTTAGTGCCAAAAGACTCTCATCACCGATCACAATATATTTTACTTGTGCTAATGTGTAACAGTATATTTATGTTTACATCCTCAATGAATGTTTATTTCTTTATTTCTTTCACATGCCTTGCTACGTTACTGAGCGAGAGATCCTCACATATCGACATATTTGCACTGAGAACCCGAAACAAACAACCTCACCCATCATCTCACAACATCCAAACCTACCATACCTAGATAGCCACTCCGCACCCGACACGAGTTGGAAATTATAGATACCGACAGAAAATGCTCAGCTAACAAATATTTATGTATGAAAGTTTGTAAACCCCGCCGACTTATCTTCCACGTTGTAACGGCTTCCTCATCTGTATTTTGTGTTCCACTTGTTGATACAGACACACTTCGTGATAGGTTGTATGTAATATTAAGAATATTCTATAGTGCTGACTTAAATATTATACTGACGTTATCAATAAACACATATCACAGATTTTAATGTTTGATTTTATCAGAAAATAAATAGAATTGATTGAATGTCTTCATTCATGTTGTCTTCGGTATTGAAATGAGAATATGGAAAGGGGTAAAAATATCAACACAATCCTATAGTAATATTTTCCAAAGAAGCGTTACGCAAACGAATATATCGGTACTCAGAGAACCTAAACTGATTTTCATTATTTAAGAGTTAACAGATATTTTCGAAACCAATTTTTATCAAAACTTAGTCATAATACTAGTTTTAATAATATGATATTATCAAACCCGATGTGAGACTGCAACCTGCTCCTAGGAATGCAATTGTAATGATCTAAAGCATAGACAAGTCCAAATATAAGTATATTTATTACAAAGAATGAAGAAACGAACCATTAACCGTAGTTATTCTCAACCAAAAAAATCCAACTCCAACAGACGGTATGATAAAAAAAAAGATTCCTTAGTGCATGTGCCAAAGTAGGAATCCTTAATACCTGTGATTTTTACATAGTCATTTCCTACATAATATGTTGAGTAAATATATTTCAATTGTAGGTAGTTGCAATAATTTTTATTTTATCACATTTTCATTCTAACTGACGCAACTACTCTAAAATACACTTTATAGAAAGTAGTATAGGTAGTTACGATAATGATTTCTCTTCGTGATCAAATTCGAAAGTTCTATCATAGGTTAGGCGAATTATGTAACCTCTCCACTGGTTTCAGTTTCTATCGTTACAAAATTAACAATATTGTAGATTTATTATAAGATTTATTTTTACCAGTGCCTGTTAACTGAACAGGAAATTTGTTTTCCGAATTTTCGTTTAAACAATACCTGCTACTGAAATGTTAAAGTCATTTTATTTTATAATGTGAGTAAGAAGCGACTAAAACTTTATAAATTTAGCATTTTATTTTGTGAAAGAAATGTGTGATCATTTTGTAGTCCTAGGTTTGCCGAATGACATAATTTAGATATTGTTGATATCTGTAGTGCTTAATAAATGTGGTAGCATAAAATAAAGTAAACTATTGTAATAGAATGTTTTTATAGTCAATATATAATTTCAATTATACACAAATTTTAGGTGAATGTGTACGAGGGTGGATTGAAAAGTACTCGGCCTTACACAGTTTCATTCAATTCTAAAAATCAAATCTACCCACATTATTTAGTTCAGTTCAGACTAGTTAATTGTGTGCATAGCAATCGGACATAGTTTCTGAAAATGGAGCAAATCGAACTGCGTACCGTCATTAAGTACTTCCCTAAGAAGGGGCTAACGCCGAAGGCCATTCATGCTGATGTAGTCGGTACTTATAGGATAGGAGATCCTGCTCTGTCCTACGCTTTGTCCTCAAAGCGTTGTGTAAAGGACTATTGTGCCTTTGTGTTAAGTGTCCGCCGTCTCGTCTAGAAGTATAGTTTAAAAGCGGTTCCCTTGATCCGCTTTCCGTTGCACTTACGTTAGAGTTAACCTTTGTGAGTGTTTCGCAATCTAAAGTGAGAAACCACACGTGCTGCCCGCCGCGCCGGTAACTTGCATCTCGCAGCTAAACTGTAAGTGAGTTAACTAACTAGGGCGATAAAAACACACCCTATTTGCAAATAGGACATGGAACTAATACTCACTCACCCCCCCCCCCCGCACAGCGGGAGGGCCTCATTAAAGGGCCGACCATTTAAAAATTTAAAATAACTGAGAAACAAAAAATACGCCCGCCGGTCAGACGTGTGCCGTCTAGAATGGCAAAAGAAAAGAAATTCAAGGAACACTATGAGTTCCTAAAAGCTAATTATCCCGACGCAGCGGATGATTATGAAGAAACTTACGGCAGCTCCGAGGCCGAGGAGACCTCTGCCACTGAGATCATGTCGATTTCTGGTACCAGCAACTCTGACTCAGGCTCCAACGACGACGGCTTCACGGTCGTCAGGAAGAAGAAAACGACGACTAAAAAAAGGAAGCTCCGCTCGGGAAAGAACTCTGCCGGGGAGTCCTCTATTAATTCGGAAACAGCCGCCCCACCCGCTAAGGCGGTTGGTTAAACATACGGCGGCGGAGAAAATTACCGACACCCAGACCGCAGGACCTTCATCGTTCCCCAAACCGCCACCGAAGGCGGCCCCGATCGCCATGGAGGTACAACCTCGCATACCGCAAACAACAAGTGTCCACCAACCATCATCGTCCACGATGAATGTGAGTGGAAGAACGTTACTAAAATCATTGACGAGGAATGTATAAATTACATTTCCGCGGGGGCCGTAAGAAATGGCATCAGAGTGAACACCGCTTCCCCCGGCGAGCACCGCCGGCTAACAGTGTTCCTCCGACAGCGTGGTATCATGTACCACACGTACGCTCTGGAGGAGGCGCGCCTCCTGAGAGTAGTGATCAAGGGCATCACGAAGGTGGTCACCACCGAGGAGGTTGCCGAAGAGTTAAGGGAGAAGAAGATCCCCGTGGTAGAGGTACACAGGATGTACCGACTATAAAAGCGAGAGGGCACGCAGACCAAGCGCCGTTCAGTCTCCTGAGAGTAAGGAGATATATAACGTCCGGTCCATCAGTAAAGTGACGAACTTCCGCGTCGACCCCCGAACAAGAGGAGGGCACCAGGCCAATGCCACCTCATGCGTCCTCCGCGGAACTTCCCGCATGCGTACTGTGCGGCCAGTCGGGCCACACGGTCAATTACAAGGGTGCCCAAAGGCCCCCAAGTTGTACAAAAAGAGGGTCCAGAAGCCCAAGGGACGCCGAAGCCCCTACCCAGGGGACCGAGGGCCCCTCAAGCACCGGCACAGAAACGTCCGACACCAAAGCAGGTCGAATACATCCCTGCCCCCCTACCCACAACGAACGTGTGGTCCCGAACGCTGAGGGCCACAGGGCCCCCAGCGGCACAAAAACCCCTCCTCCCTACACC
>JAFELO010000262.1:712177-746771 GCA_017140195.1 Eumaeus atala | reverse complement strand
AGTCGCAGAGGGCCTCAAAGCCCCGGGCACCCGAAGACCAGAGGACAAATACGGCCGCGCCGCAAAAGGCTACACTGCCTCAAAAGCCCCAACGCGCATCCCCACAGGGTTGCAGGGCCGAGAGCATCGTAGCGGACATTGAATTCCTGGCGGAATTCATAAGGGCAGTGGACACTGAAGAGGTCCAATTATCTGCCCGGAAAGTGAAATATGGCGCCATAGCGGAGAAGATTCAAGCCATGGTTGATCACTCAGCGCTGGTCGAAACGATCAAGCGCATGACAAAATATGCCTCCAACGTCTACGACGGGGAGGATTATAGCACCATCATTACAATTGGTGTAGTTCAACGCGAACGGCATCAGATCCAACATACATGAGATGCGGGATTTCCTCCCACGTCATAAAATAGACATCCTTCTAGTGCTGGAATCGTTTTTAAAACCGACACAAACAAATCCTCGTATTAGTAATTATAACATCATTCGGAACCATAGAACTCGATCCCGTCTTGGAGGTACGGTCATATACTACAAGAGAGCGCTACACTGTATCCCTCTCGACCCGCC
The DNA here is from genome assembly GCA_017140195.1 of Eumaeus atala. NCBI lineage: Eukaryota > Metazoa > Arthropoda > Insecta > Lepidoptera > Lycaenidae > Eumaeus > Eumaeus atala. The sequence goes on along the minus strand of JAFELO010000262.1, from coordinate 746,202 downwards.
CCCCCTAGAAAATCTAGAAGTCTCATTATGCAAGCTATGCATGATCGGCCATCAGCCCATAACCATAGTCTCTGCATATCAACCCTGCATGAAGCCGCTTCTAGTTAGCGACCTGGAAGCTGTCTTCAACGTCCTAGACCCAGACGACCCTGTCATTCTGGCCGGGGACCTGAACGCCCACCACAAAAACTGGGGCAGCAGGCACAACAACAAACACGGAACCACAATATTAGACTTTGCCGATGATCATAACATCATCATCAACGCGCCGTATACGCCGACCCGTTACGCTCACGCGAACGCGCGGGATATACAATCTCCCAGCACGATCGACATCTCACTGTTCAAAAGCGTCTCACTCGCCATAAAGACATCTGAAACGCTACACAAACTGAGCTCGGATCATAGGCCCATATTAATATAAATAGGCTACGATAGGACCAGGAACACTGATAAAATCACGAAAAAGATCATCGATTACAAACTATTGAAAGATAAGTTTTGTAATCTCCAATCGAGCGACCTCGACATCATCCCACACGTCTTAGACACCCCACAGGCCGCCATCGCGGCCTCCTCAAATGTCAATAATTTTATTGTAAACAAGATAGGAGAATCGTCTAGAGAGATCTCCGCCGTCCCAGAGGAACGGCTGGCTCTCCCTGACGACGTTAGGGACATCATACGTAGAAAAAACGCGGCTAAACGTCTGTACAACCGCCACGGAGGCGACGAGAACAGACCAGCCCTCCGTCAACTCGAAAGAGAAGTCAAAAAGGCCATACCGAAGTTCGTAAATGAAAGTTGGGATCAGTTCGTGAGTGAATTAAAACCGTCACACACCGCCTAGCGGCCTTTAGCCAGGGCGATGAAAACAGAGCCTACAGAGTAAATGCCATTAAACCGCGCTAATCTACTACCTGCACTGGAGGATGAAGAAAAAGCGGAATGTTTATCAGACGCGGTTAAGAGTCAATGTACTCCCAGCACGCTCCCCACAGACCCCTCGCACCTAGAGGCGGTGCAGAGGGTAGTGACGGCCCGACTGGCCGTGCCGCCGGGCGACGGTGATGAGATCATACGCCCGACGGACGCGGACGAAGTGAAGGAGCTTATAAAAAACCTCCACACTAAAAAGTCGCCGGGGCTCGACGGTATCACAAACAAGGACAGCTACCCCCTGCCATTATACACCTACTGGTGTGTATTTTCAACGCTCTCCTAACGCATTACGCCTTCCCGGACATCTGGAAGGAAGCAATAGTGATAGGCATCCACAAACCGGGAAAACCCCGGACGGAGCCGACTAGCTATCGACCTATAAGTCTTATAAGCTGACTAGCGAAAATATACGAAAGGATTATCCTCGCACGCTTAAAAACTGTGATCCGAGAGAGAAACCTGTTCATAGATGAACAATTTGCTTTTCGTAACAGTCATAACTGCCCCCAACAGGTACACCGTCTCACGGAATATGTACTTACGGGACTACACAGAAGAAATCCGTGTGCTGTCTTCTTCGACGTAGCAAAAGCGTTCGATAAGGTCTGACACCAGGGCCTCAGCAAAATGGCTAATAGACATAAGCTCACTTTGTATATCGCATGCATTCGACCGATTATGTCGTATTGCAGTGCCGCATTCGCGCACATATCGCCCCAACAAATACATCGTTTGTAGAAACTGCAAAACAGGTTCCTGCGTACGGCTACTGGTTGCCCCTGGTACGTACGCAATATCGATCTACACTGTGACTTTAAACTGACTTCGATTAAAGGCCACTTTAAAGAACTCTCTCAAAAGTTCTTCGATAGGGCCCTGATTCACCCAAATAATCTTATAAAAAAGACGTCGGAGTACGATCCGGCGCTAATAACCGATTGTCGATATCGTCGGCCGAAGCACGTATTGCACGACGCCAACGACGCGATTGCCGTAGCAGTTGCTAAGTCCACCCTTGCACACAAGCAGAAACACACCCAGACACGCATCCGCAGTAAAATGACAATAGGGCCAACCGACGTATAGCAGGTTTTAGTCGGTAGTAGCTATCGCTTCACGACCTGAGCCCGACACACATTTTAGGCCCCCTTGGGTCGGCTGGATGGTGCGTAAATGCACTTTCTCCTGCTAGAACCAATACTATGAACACCGCTCGTACCGGTCGAGCGTTGAAACCTCACATATAGTTACACAGGTATAAGACATATGACTGACAGAAGGACACACTCACATACCGCTTACGGAAACGAGCCCGGGATCGAATCCGTAAGACGTGAGCTTAGATAAATGTAGAAATAATAAAACGCCATTTTAGAGAGCTATAAAAATAAAAATTAAATTATGATCACGGCTTCTAGCCGATTTGAAGCGCAAATAGACCCCACCCGTCAGAGGGTGGGGGAGGAGACCGGCCTCCTCTGACAAGCCAAACCGAAAAACGATCTCAACTATCCTTATACACTTCCCGTAACATTAAACGGCATCGTGCGCGCGCCGTCCCACTAGTGTGGGGAGGGGAACCGCTTACCCCTTTTCGGTCCCAAAAAAAATCACTATAAGGTAATGTCAACAAAAATTCCGGTTTGTATCTTGTCTGTCGCCCTATCGTCTACCTAAAACCTGAAGACAAAAAAGTCTTCCGCGGACACGACGAACTATAGGGGCGAGGGCAACAGCGCTGCCAACAGTAATAGGTAACCAGAGGGTTTCAGTGTCGATCAGTAATTCTTTTAATTTTATATTGTGGACTCTGTTTATATTGTAATTATTTATTTTAACTATACACAAATATGGATTAAATTTATACTTCTAATTTTATCTGTTTCAATAATTGTTTTGTTAATTTACATAAAACCTGTTTATTAATACACATAGCCGTTAATATTTATGCCGCATTCTGCCCAGTTTAAAGTCTTAAAGACGTCCTCCAAAGCATTAGTGAACAGTTTCGGGGAAATAACATCCCCATGTCGCACTCCTCGAACTAATTGGATCGGCCTTGTTTGACCTCCCGGAATCAGAACGGACATATAAGCAGTCATATAATGCTCTCAGTACTTCGACTTATAGCTGTCCTGACATCGCTGTAAAGCTTCCAGAACAATTTTTTTTTTTTTTTTTTTGAATGACTAAATGCACCCAGCCCTCGTTTACAAATGACAAAAGCGCAACTATAAACTTAAAAGATATACTTCTATATCGGTTATACACAAATTTATTCAACAATATGTTGTTAATAAATCAATATTCTTGTGGTTCTAACTTCGTTTTATTTTATCAAAACCATCTGAACTTCAATAATTACACGAATTGTTTCTCTTGGTGTTTCATTGTTATTATAGGACGTAGCAAGCAGTATATCTAAAAAGGTTTTGAAATGAAATGAAAATTATGTTCGCGGAATAAGATAAATAAAAGGCCCGGGAGCGATTTCAACAATCGGGGTTAGCTCGCCCGAGCTTGCGCACAGAGCGGCGCTTAGAGTTGCGCTGTGAACATTTTAAACCACCCCCTGGATCTAACATAAAATAATGTTTGAGGTCATATTTAGATTATTATAATAATACAAAGGAACAAAAGCTCATATTGGATTACGAAAGAGTGGAAATCACAAAAGCTATCAGTATTGAATATCGCGAAAGAGAACTTTGAACCAAAATTTTTACTGTCAAGTGCACGGACAGAGAAAATTTTATACGTTTTCGTTAGTGGAAATTAATCTTCGCTATTGGCTATACACCATATAGCTAGAGGTAAGACTGATTATACTATTGCGTGTAGTGTAAACACACCTAGCGTCTTTGTGCCGTGTCAATTGTAGGCCCGTATATAAGCACGAACAAAATGAATTGTTAATAATACTGTCAATAATATAATTATTAAATGTCAAGTAGTTCCTGCTTATGTAATTGCTGTATCCGCCTGTGATATTCTATTTCTAATTATAGTGGTCTGTTGCGTATATTTCTACGCCAAGAATACATAACTTTAATGTCGATATGTTAGGGATTGATAATAATTTAATTTAAAACCATAGTTACTAGAAATGATTCTAAATTCTACAAATATAGTTTCTGATGTGGTTTTATTTAAAAATTGTGAAATTTTAATGTTTACTAACAAACTGTATATATGTTGAACCTATTCAAGTGGGTGAATACATTTGAGTTGGACAAAGGTACTGTACTAGTACTGTACCGCTACTATAAATGTTTGTGAACTGTATGGGGACCAGAAGAACTTCTGATTTTGTTTAGGTAAATGTCAAATATGCTAAAAATAATACAGAGTCATGAACTGCGCTTATGATCTTTCTTACAGGCCTAATGGTTGCGTATAATTATGAGGTTTATTTTATTATATTGATATGGATATCATAGCTAAAGAAGCTGGATGAAAACAAATCTCTCTCTCTCTCTCTCTCTCTCTATCTATCTATCTCTTTCTAAGAATTAGGAAGTGTGTGGCCGTTAAACAATTTACCTACTCCGAAATGATCTGAAAGTAGCTTCCTGTCTTTTGTCATACAGATCTACTGATAATGGAATTTTTATAACTATTAATGAATCTCATGTATGGAACTCATTTCATTACTTTTCACGCTGTGATTGAACATCCACATATACATCATACATAGTATACAAATTATAACGTGCTCTTCCTTAGCTTCGTAGTCAGATAAAAATAAAAATTCTTCACCATCAGCCGGACTAAGTCCACTGCTCGACATAGTCCTCCACCATAGAGCGCCATAACTCCTAGGCAGGAGCCACTTCTACGTTCATAAACTTTGAAAGTATGGAATATCGCCAATTTCCTAATGGGCAGAGTGAATCGAAAAATGAGATATACCAAACAATGGGAAATCTAACAAGAACAGTAAATACAGAAATACGAGATATCCACGATGGCAATAAGTCTCTAATCACTATAATTAATATCGGATCTAAGCCATCTACGGATTAATTTTCCATCTAGCAGCGGGTGACCTCTTTTTGCCCCCGCACTCAAAGTGTCCAATCGTGGCCATCTATAGCGCGAGCTCTAAGGTCCCTTGATAATGGATTCAAGAGTCGTTTCATTTTCTTCGTGTACTTAACCGTCACGCGTAGTAGAGATTGAGCAAATTATTCACTCAACTTTATATATGTTTCATATAAAAACGTTGTATAATTTACATCTATTAAGTAGGAAGTGAAGAAAGTTGGATTATACCAATAATAATTTTATTCAAATAAGTTCTTTTTGGGTTGAACTTGTCATGTTACTGAGAAGCCCAATACAGCTTCATGGGATGCTATGATTGCTCGTTACATACACACACTGCCGCTTATAACTGCTATGCTATCTAGATTCGTGCAGTGTGTTAGATTCAGGTTCATAACCGGGGAATGACCAGTCCCCCCCCCCCTCTTTCATAGATGGAAGATATGCATCCCGATATGAGAGTAATTCTAATCGCTGGAGGGAAAAAATATGTACCCGTTGATATTTTTAGCCTCCATTCATGACTACCATTCAAAGACGTTTCTCAAACAACTAGAAGTGAACACTTTATTTAACTGAACCAATTTTTCTCACATAAACAAAATATAATTTACAAAAGAAAAGGAAGAATAAAATAATGTAATTAATATATATAGCACTACTTTTCTGGACTAACATAAAATAAAGTTCCATTAAATATTAATAAGTGTAAACACATAAAATTTCATCACAAACGTAATTTTATAAAAAGTTCGTACTATATAGATACACAGTATTTTAGAGGCAGTCAAATTCGGGATCTAGGAAATGATTTTGGATACTAAACTGAGTTTCATTCCTCGCGTGGACACGCTTATTAGTAGATCATACTAATTGTTAAGTTCTATCTGGTGGAACTGTAAAGTTGTCAAGAATAGGAATGCTCTTACTTTAATATATAATGCACTCGATCGCAGTTCGCTTGAATACTGCAGTAATATCCGGTACCCCCACTACAGGCGTCACATTAACCGTATTGAAAGAGTTCAAATCCTTTACTCGAAAGCTATTCAGATAGATTAAATTATTTTAAAATAAATGCTCTAGAAGACCGTCATTGGATAGTTGACCAAATACTGTTTTTTTAAGATCTTAAGAAACCTCTGTTGTTACCTACCTATATTATTAAAGAAATAAACCTATGTTATTAAAGAAAATATCAATTGCAGTTCTTCGTCCCGGACAGAGGTTTTACAATTTCCGTCCTTTTTCAAAAAAATGTTTTAAGTCAAACATCGGTAACTACGGTGTGTACACCAGAATTTGCCGTGAACACAACCTGATGTTTAATAAGTCAAAAATGACATTATTTCGGCCAGCTTACTAACGTCTAAAAAGGCGTTGTACAGTTTTAAACTAACTTAGAGGACATAATTTAGGTGTTTCTTTAATGTATAGTAAAATTTAGATTTTTGCTGTTGTGTTGAATCACATAATCTGTAATTAACTATAGCACAGTGTTTTTGTTTGTAGTTTTAGAACTTTAGCATAGTTTTATATAATTAGTTAGCCAGTTATTGGATTTGCACTTTGTTGTTTTAACTGTATATGCTTTTTGAAATTGAATATAAATTTTATGTAAAATCTGTTGGCTTACCAAAATAAATAAATAAGTAAAGATTTAAAGTACAAAACAAATAGGAACTTGATATATGAGAGAAACATATGTTGACAAACATATGCATTTACATCAGTCTATTTTAAATACATATTTATGTTATACTATACGTAATATTTAGTCACTAATCACACACGAGATTAAATTGCTTCACGCACCACTAGCCTAAATGCGTTTCCGTACATATTGCCAACAAAGAAAACGTTGGTTGATTTTTAGTCGAAACTTAATTTATGTTGAATTAGGTTCGCAGATATACTTGTAATTTTTAAGTTTTGTATATATTTATGTAGATAGGTGATCTTTCCCATGAAAATTCGCAAGATACAGATGAACCAGTCCAGGGTGTATCTTCAGTTGAATAGACGTTTAGACACAGAAACAGAACGGTTGGAGATGCAACAGGTAAACAAAAGGAGCCCGAGCGAAATGTACAAAACGTGATTGAGTGAATTTGTTAGAGCTTACTGTATGTTAATTTATTTAATAACTAAAACAGTAAACAAATTTTCAACAAAGACATGTAAGTGTAAAAGTACGCAATTCGAACATGTAGTGTAACAAGGGATTATAAATAAGAGAGACGATTTACCCTGAAGCATTGTAAAATATATTTTAGAAAATATAATTCATCATTCATCATTATGTTGCTGGCTCTCAGACTAATACACCAAGAAAAACAGACTTATTTTTTTAGGAAAAGAGACCTTGTTATAAGTAGAACTGGAAGAAATATTCAAAAATGACCTCACCGGCCTTTCAACTTAATGTGAAAAAAAAAACTAAATAATATTACAAATGTGTATATGGTTTAAAATATTTAACACCAAATGAGCGTTTACTTTGCAGATCTTGGGAAACGGCCCAGACCCCCACCGCGACTGTCTATCAACAGTGAGAAGTCATCGGCGGGCACCAAGTTGGAGGGCGAGGACGAGTCGCCGCCGCAGCCCAAGCGAGGGTTAGGCCCCACTCTCAAAACCTTACTTTAAGGTACCAAGATGTACACATGTGTTGATACCTTAAAGTAACGTTAGCATCACGATGACACTATACATCTACACATCGAGACTCCACGACATCCTATTATACAGATGACTAAATTTACGCACGTTCGATTGTTTCTACTCATCATTTGCTGCCTACCTACGTATCAGTTGCTGCAACAAATTCCAACAATATGAACACCATGGGAAATACTGTAGGGCAACCGAAATGGTATGCGGTAAATGCGGAAATATGGGACACGTGGAGCCGAAGATCAGGCGCAAAATGAGTGCTGCTCTACAAGCGTTTTAAGCGCAAAGAGGCTAGCACTTATGTACTCTGTGACTTGCCCAGCTCGTATATACGCGGAACAACAGGCAGTCAACATGACTCAATATGGATAAGGAGGGAAATATTATTTCGATAGGATAGCTCGATCTGCAGGTATGCCACATCTGCGCTGCTTGTTACTGCCAGTGCAATGAACTTTGATTTCGTTCTCGTTAAAGAACAGTTTGCAACTTCGGGCATAACTAGACTGGTTCAATATGGAGCTACTCCGAAAGCTGGGATTTTGGTCAATAATGACAAGATTGCGTATACGCCGCTACACCATCTGAATTCCGAATATTGCACTGTCATGCATATCGATTACCAAGATTCCTGCATATAGATAGATTACTGTATACTTGACAATAATCTCACCGTAATTTCAGTATGGACATGACATAGCGTGACATCTCGAACACTTAAGTTATGTTCTGGATCACCTGACTAGAAAGCCTATACTGATTAGCGTAGAAAACAATGCGCATTTACCACTCTGGTTTTGGGAGCTTCGTCAATACTCGGGGCGAGGGCCAGACACAGAGTATAGAAAGACCCAAATGGAGCGCTTCATATTGAGAAGAGGTCTATTCATTCACAACAAACAAGGCCAGCCTCCAAAGTTCAACAGTCCGAATGGCTCTTCTAATGTGGATCTGACACTCGCAACAAGAGGAGTACCGGTATTGGAGTGGCGCATATACGAAGGCCACAGTCCCAACTGCCTCACCTTAAGGTACCACAGCATATGGGTTAGCACCACGATGACACTTTGCACCTACCCATTGAGACGACACTCCATGACTTCCTATCATACAGATCACAAAATTTAAGCACGTTCGATTGTTCCTACTCATACATATGCCACATATGAAGTATCCCGAGGAACTCCTTAAGTGATAATACCAGCAAGACTTGGAACAAATTCCTTGTACAGAATGAAGCATTACTCGCAACTAGAGAAATGACAAACGTCTCAGACTACCTACACCACAAGCCCGTGCAAACGATAATTAGCCTACAATATCTGCCGAGTAAGGATCAAGATGTTAATAATGAAATTTAAAAAACACGTTCGAAATATTTTGAGGTCACAAAATTTCTCCTACAACCAGAATAATATTTGTTTCATGTCATGTCTCCGAAATTTGCCGGCAAATTTATCGGAATTAATTCAATCTCATTACCATGACCCGTTAGCACAGCTTATCTTTTTTTTTTGTTTTTTACATAACAAAAGAGCACACGTCTCTGTATTCGAATAGGTGTTGCCATATCAAGCAACGCCGTGAGTGCTAAAATTAGGAATTAAATTGTGTGAAGCAGACAATGATCCACTTTATGTCAATAATGCTGGCTTTTTATAACGTATAACGCTGAACATTGAACCACAAAAACCGTCTCACCCTATCTTTACATCCAGAGTATAATCTCGAAACAAATGCACAGCAATTGTTCAGTTTTATTGAGAGCGTGCTGAGCGCTTGGGCCGCGGAGGAGGGACTTACGAGTACCGGAGAATATTCAGAGCCAGAGTGAACGAATAGTTCGTCGGCGAAAGCTGAAAAAGTACAAGAAGCGTACTGATGTACTTAACATACGACGCATACTTTATGAAGTGTCTATCTTACAAGGAGCCAAGATAGTTGGTAATGTACGATTCCATCACTATCATTGGAAAGGAACTGCACAAACGTACAATGAAGCCTTTTTACGTAAGGTGCGTGCATATAGTAGTAATTTAATAACAATGTATAGATAGCACCAGGGTTATGTCAATATAGTTTAAATGTTAAATGTTCTTGTATATCTGATGCAAATCCCACAAACTTTACAGTCCCACAAACTTTACAAATGATAGATATGTTAGTGTAGGATATAAATACGTTCGGTACCTTTTCAACAACATGTACACCAGGAAATGTATGGTCACAGGCCGCTAACAACACAATCGAAACACTTTTCAACGCATTCTCGAGATAATTAAAAATGATATTTAAGTTAATAGAATAATAGATACCCATTATTCTATTATCTGAGTCTAACTCTATCTAAGTCTCTCTCTATACGAGGTAATTGGAGATATACATGAAAATTGAAATGTTTTAATACTTTTTTTTTATTTTAGCTAGTCAAAATATTACCACAAAAACATATGTCCCGAAAATGAAAATACTATTTGCGATTTTGCCATTCCAATGCCACTGCCATTGAAACCTCCCGACGATGTTACTCCCGAAGACAAAGTAATAGTACCAAAAAAACCGTCTCATCTTATGTTTACATCCCGAGTAAATTCGAACCAAAGGTACAGCACTTGTATAGTTTTATTGAGAGCGTGATGAGCTCTTGGGCCGGGGAAGTGTAAACTAAAGAAATACAGGAAGCATACTGATGTACTTAACATACGACGCATAATTTTTGAAGTGTCTACCTTACAAGGAGCCAAGCTACTTGGTGATGCACGATTCCATCACTATCATTGGAAAGGAACTGCACAAACTTGCAATGGAGCCTTTATACGTAAGGTACATATATATAGTAGTAATATAATAACATTTTATAAATAGCACAAGGGTTATGTTAATATAGATTACGTGTTAAATGTTCTTGTATATCTGAGCTTTCAGATCAAATCCGACAAATTTTACAGTCCCACAAACTTTACAAATGATAAATATATTGGTGTGGGATATAAATACGTTCATACCTTTTCAGCAACACGTACACCAGGAAATGTAAGGTCACAGACCGCCAAATTATCGTAAAGTATGTATGTATGATGAAAACTATTATTTTTATTTTTTTGTTCTTATGAAAATCGGTCCTTCGTAGAACTTAATGGGAATGAATCTCGTCTATGGAACTCATTTCATTAGCTTTTACGCTGTGATTGAACATCCAAACTTACGTAGTATACAAATTATAACGTGCTCTTCCTGAGCTTCGTAGTCTGATAAAAATAAAAATTACACTATCAAGTGATCAAAATGACTATGAACGATTTAAAATGTGAATTGTGAAAGAGCTTTATCAAGAAGTTGGGAAGGGGGCGCGGTGAGTAGAGAAGGAGTAGGTAAGAGAACAGAGAGAAATGTATCGACAGCCCGTGATGAGGTGACAGCGACCGGCGGCCGCCACTCGTCGCCGATGATAAGCGCGCGCGCCCGAGCCCCGAGGCAAGCCCGCTTCCCTGTCCGCCCCGCCCTTCCTCGCTGGCAGCGCCACAGTCATGCATCCGCGCCGCCGTCGCCACATAACGGTCCATTTTGGCGAGAACCTTTTTATGCAGGCTTGTGCGAACCGCGCATACCTAACAGCGCTAGGAGCAAGGGTACCCGACATTTCCTTTTGCCACAAAGTACACACTCGAATTCGTAAGGGAGAAGCGCGCTTTTGTTGCGTAGCGTCTTTTAGATGCAGGAGCTTTCGTAGCATTAGCGTCCAACGGTCAACCGAAACTGCACAGGCAGCTCGGACTCACATTTCAGCGGCGGGGAAACTGCCGATAAAGGCGAGGGCGGTGGCGGAACGGCTCCCAAAGACGGAAGACGTAAACGGAAACATCATCACCATCATCACCACCACCATCACAGAACACAACTGTCCATTCCACGATACTGCTCCACCTCCCGAAGACAAAGTATTAGTACCAAAAAAGACCGTCTCACCCTATCTTTACATCCCGAGTAAAATCGAACCTAATGTACAACAATTCTTCAGTTTTATTGAGAGCGTGCTGAGTGTTTGGGCCGCGGAAGACGGCCTCACGAGTACCGGAGCATATTCAGAGCCAGAAGGACGTATAGTTTGTCGAGGAGAGCTAAACAAATACAAAAAGCGTACTGATGTACTTAACATACGACGCCTAGTTAATGAAGTGTCAATCTTACAAGGAGCCAAGTTACTTGGCAATGTACGATTTCATCACTATCATTGGAAAGGAACTGCATAAACATGCAATGAAGCGTTTGTACGAAAGGTAATATATAGTAGTCATTTCATAACAATTTATAAACAGCACCAGGGTTATGTCAATATAGTTTACATGTTAAATGTTCTTATATCTGAAAACAAACTCTACAACCTTTACAGTCCCACAACCTTTACAAACTATAAATGTGTTGGTGTAGGATATAAATACGTCCATACCTGTTCAACAACATATACCAGGAAGTGTATGGTCACAGACCGCTAACAACACTATCGAAACACGTTTCAACGCATTCTCGACATAACTAAGAATGGCATTTAAGATAATAGAATAATAGATATAATAAAAGATAGAACATTAATCTATTATCTAAGTTTAACAGTTTTACGCTTGATTGACATTAGGCCTCTGTACGAGGAAATTGGAGATTTGTATGAAAATATAAATGTTTTAATACTTTTTTATTTTAGTTAATTAAATTACTACCTCAAAAACAAGACACCCAAAATCAAAATACTAATTGCGATTTTGCCATTTCAATGCCCCTGTACACCAGGAAATGTATGGTCACAGACCGCTAACAACACAATCGAAACACGTTTCACCTATCTAAGTTTAACAGTTTTAGGCATGAACAGAAATTTATTACACTTTTAAATTTACTGACGTCTCCTATACCCAGAGCTCGTAGACAAAAGCCTTCAACCAGTGCGTTTTCCCCGCCATGATCTACGGGAGCGAAATACGGCCTTCCAATTTAGGACTGGTCCGCAAGTCTGCGGTAGCCCAGCGGGCTAGAGAACGAGCTATATTGGGTGTTTCTTTGTCCAATAGAATTCAAAATGAAATCATAAAACAGAGAACTAAAATTTCCGATATCATGCGAAGAATAAGCTCACTGAAGTGGCAGTGGGCTGATCATACACTCAGAGGATGAGATGGCAGATGGCTCACTAAGATTCTGTAGTAGAAGGCGGGAAAACGAAGTGCTGGACCTGGTGGGAAGACGATCTCCGTGCAGTAGCTGGTCCTGGATGGATGTGAATAGCAGGAGATGGGCCGTCTTAGCGTTCATTGAAAGAGGCCTATGTACAGCAGTGGACAGATAAGAGCTGATGACGATGTTAGGCCGGGTACTTTTCAATCCACCCTCGTATCTTGCCCAAATCAAATAGCTTTAGTGGATAATTCACAAATCGACTGGTTCTTATAAAGGAGAACCGTGTTTTATAGATCAAGATCAGACACATGAAAATTGTATAGATAAACAATGATATTACAAGCATATACTTGCATACTAATTATTTATTATTTTATTTTATTAAATTTATATTATCTTATAGTAATTCTATATATATTAAACATTTGATTATTTATTTGTTTGTTTGCATCGAATAAGTCCCTTAGAGGCTGGACCAATTCGAAACCTTTTAATATTAGAATTCTACATTGCCGATGTTGAATTTATGTTCATGCCTATGCTATAAGAGCCTTATTATAAATAATATTTTCTAAAATATCATGGATCATTTGAAAAATTCTTCAATGTAACTATAGGTGAAAGACATAACAAAGAACTACTTATAGCGCAGCTGCAGAAATTATTGACAATTATTATTTAGCTGTCCCGACACACGTCGTTTGTCATAAATTCAATAATTTGTCATGTGGTAACGTGTAATGTTTACGAGGTCGAAACTTAAATGTATTGTATTTATATTTTTGTAAATAAAAGAATATTTACCATGTTTTGTGAAACCAGCTAGTTAAGTAAATACTATATGACTACTTAGTTTAAATAATTCCGTAAATGTATAAGTCGTAGACATACATAGCTACGAGGAGCTACGACTCTGGCTACGCCAATCAAATATAATATAGCCGCTGCTTTTATACGGCCGCACCCACATGCAACCGTTCGCACATGCTTAACATTTTCATAGTATAAGGCGGTATACAAGCAGCCTAAATTTTTCTGACTGCAGATGCCTGTAAACATCCGCACAACCACAGAGAGAACAATCCTTCATACCACCGCCAACAAGCCATCGGAATCCTACAAATTATCTCTTATTAATTCGTTATCTTATGTCTATCTTACAATGAAAGTATGGACTATATCGAGTTCATTTAGTTATTAGATATTTAACAAGCCCGACATTTCAGAAGCTATGTACGATATATATGCTATTAAAGTCAATTAAAAGAAATGTGTAATATAATCATTTACGATCATAAATGAATGTAACGCATTCAATATAAAGTCTGTTCTTCAAATGCCAACGAATGGTGCTTCAATTTCCATAGCAATCACGCATTAGCTTCACTGCGCGATGCGATTCGATATTACATGAGTTCTACATCTACAGTACATGAGTACACAGAGTTTTGGTTAAAATATGGTATTAGTAATAAAGAACTTTTCGACGACAGATATATAATTTTCAGACGAGACTGCAATTATAAAGCGTTGGATCAGCGGAAGGGCGGGGTTGTTTTAATCGCAGTCCGCCGTGAGCTCGCGGTCGAACATCGCGCGGAATGGTCTTCGTCGGCTGAAGATATTTGGGTAGCCATCACTATCCACCATCACTATCCACAACCGCAATCCACGAGCTACTGACAAGATGTAGTTTACATATGCGATGAGAAAATGGGTTATAAAATGGAGTTATAGTTATCAAGCTTTTCGGAAAATTAATTTAGACATTAACGAATTGTAGAGAACATTAGAAAATTCGCTTGATAAATTTACTGTATTTGGCGACTTTATCCTGCGGCATGAATCTTGGAATCTAAATAGTGATAATTTAACATTTATCACCCAGTAATTTATGAGATTCGCATCAAATAGATTTCGTGGACTTGACAAATACTTACAACCTGCATCAATATAACTCCTTTGTTAACTTCAGTCATGGCCGCTTGCTTGATTTAATACTGTCGAATAGTAATGTCAGTATTACACCTTCAAACAAGAAATATATTATTGAAACAAGAATATACAGAGTGGATGAAACTGTCGACACGATCCTATAGTAATATTATCCAAAGAAGTATTGCACAAACTAACATAACGCTGTCGGTATTTAGGAAACCTAAAGTGAATCTCATTATTTAGGAGTTAACTGGTATCTGAGACTGCAACCTGCTCCTAGGAATGCAATTGTAATGACCTTGAGCATAGACAATTCCAAGTATAATTAGAGTAGAAACAGATGTTCGTCTTATTTAATAAAAAATATAAATAATTGTTTTAACTTACAATTTATTATGTAACATATACACTGGTTTCAGTTTCTTCCGTTACCAAATTCATAACTAGATGACGTATGTGTTGAAGGTATATTATAAGATTTCTATATTTATCTTTACCAACGTCTGTAAACTGAACAGGAAATTTGCTTTCCGATTTTTCGTTTAAACAATACCTGCTTCTGAAATATTATAGTCATTTTGTTTTATAATGTGAGTTTGAAGCGACTGAAACTTTTATAAATGTACCACTTTATTTTGTTAAAGAAATGTGTGATCATGTTCTAGTCCTAGAATTGCCGTTTGACTCAATAAATGTAAAGTAAAGTAGACGATTTTAATAGAATGCTTGTATAAGCAATATATAATTTCAATTATACACAAATTTTAGGTGTACGTGTACGGGAGTGGATTGAAAAGTACTCGGCGTTACACAGATTTATTCAATTCTAAAAATCAAATCTACCCACATTGTTCAATTTAGTTCAGACTAGTTAATTGTTTAATAATAATTTAATTGTGTATTCAAAGCATCGGACATAGTTTTTGCAAATGGAGATATGGTCAGTACTTTAGGAGTTTCTGCTTTATCTTCTTATTCATCCGTCACAAAATGGATAACAGAATTCTAGCGTGGTAGAGAGAATATAAAAGATAGACCCCGCTCTGAAAGGACTTTGACGTGCACTAGCCCAATACCGTTCCATGGGAATGCTATGAAAGCTCATTGCATACACACTCTGCCGCACAAGTAACTGTTATGCTGTCACGATTCGTGTAGTGTGTGAGTTTCAGGCTAACCATTAGAGGGAGAAGGTAGTAGAGCAATCCCCACATGGTTCAAGCCTTGTCGTAGCGGTGGGGTTCAGTAGACTGGGGTGATCCGAGATGCCTCGGGCTAAGCCAATTAAACCGAGAAGGTGATAGATCTTATAAGAAAAGAGGACTAAAGAGCAGGAGGAGGTGCCGCTCTTTGTATTGCTGTTATAAGAAGAGGGGACAAAAGAGGAAAAAGTGGCGGCGCTTATGCGTATAGGGCAAGTGGCGAGAATGGGAACCTCAGCCCATTACTCTGTCTCAAAATTGGTGGGGGTTGTCCTTTGGTTCGGGACAACCCCACCTGTTGAGGTGGTGTCGGTCCCTTCGGGAGCTGATTTGCCATCGCGTGCCCTGATGATTTGCTGTTCAGGGACACCTCACTAAAGGCGGCACTGGTGGCACTCGCGGTGGTTTTTGTTGGTATTCAGCACAATATATGCCGCGAGCACCACACACTACTGGACCCCACCCAGGGCCAGTGAAGGCGGGTTTCCCTACGTCAAAAAAAAGGTATTAGGGCAATGCATTTCCATAAACGGGCAATTGACCGGTCTCCCTCCCTCCCACCGATGGAATATATGTATCCCGATATGAGAGAAGTTCTAATCGCCGGTGGAAAAAAAAGTATGTTCCGTTGATATTTTTGGGCTCCATACATGACTATCATTCAAAGCCGTTTCTCGAACAACGAAAAGTGAACACTTTATTTAACTGAACCCATTTCTCTCACATAAATAAAATATAATTTACAAAGTAAAAGAAAGAATAAAACAATATTTATGCGGAGCAACAACTCAGTGCCCGCTGTGCCGCTGTGCGACACAGCACCGTTTGTCTGGACATAAAATAAAATAACTTATAAATATTTAATGCACAAAACAAACAGGAATTTGATATATGAATGAAATAACATATATTGAAAAACATATGCATTTACATCAGTCTCTTTTGAACACTTATTTATGTTATACTAAACGTAATATTTAGTCAGTAATCATACACGAGATCAAATTGCCTCACGCACCATTGGCTAAATTCCTTTTTCGTACATACCGCCAACGAAGAAAACGTTGGTTCATATCTGGTTAGAACTTAATTTACGTTAAATGAGGTTCGCAGATATCCCCACCATGTTTCAAGCCTTGTCGTGGCGGTGAGGCTTAGTAGCCTGGGGTAAACCCAGGTGAAGCCAATTGAAGTGAGGGGGATCTTTGCGCCCCTCATATGAGAAGAGGGGGCTTGGAGATCAGGAGGAGGAATTGCTCTCGGTATCCCTCTTATAAGAAGAGGGGACCTAAGAGCAATAGGAAGTGGCGCTTTTGCGCGCGAGGCAAGGGGCGAGGATGGGAACCTCACCCCATTGCACTGTCCCAAAGTCGGTGGGGTTGTCTTGTAGTGCGGGGCAACACCATCTGTGGAGTTGGAGTTGGTCCCTTAGGGGGTTGACTAGCCGTCGAGGTGCCCTAAAGACCTGTTGTTCCGGGGCAGCTCACCAGGGACGGCACTGATAACACTCGAGGTGGTTTCGCCCCACCCAGGGCCGGTGAAGGCGCGTAAATGCGTTTCCCCGTGTCAACAAAAAAAAATTGTTCGCAAATATACTTACAATTTTTTAAGTTTTGTATATATTTATGTAGACAGGTGATATTTCCCATGAAAATTCGCAAGATGCAGATGGACCAGCCAAGAATGTATCTGCAGATGAACACAGTTTGGATACAGAAACAAAACGCTTAGAGATGCAACAGGTAACCAAAAGGAGCCCGAACGAAATGTAGAAAACGTGTTTAAATGAAATTGTTAGCGCACTTAATTTGTTAAAAACTAAAAGAGTAAACAAATTTTCAACCAAAGCATGTAAGCGTAAAAATACACAATTCGAAAATGTAATGTAACAAAGTATTATAAATAAGGGAGAAGTATCTAGAAGGCTTAACGCAGACAGCGGTCCCTGAAGCATTGTACAAAAATATATAAAGAAAAGTAGACTTATTTTGATAAGAAAAGAGATTTGGCTATAATTAGAACTGGAAGATATATCCAAAAATGACCTTACCAATATTTTAATTTAATATGAAAAAAAATTAAATAGTATTAGATATATGTATATTGGTTTTCAATATTTAATACCAAATGGGCGTTTAATTTGCAGATCCTGGGAAACGGCCCCTGTCACCGCTGCCACCGTCTAACGACACGGAGAAGTTATCGGCGAAGTCCAAGTCAAGAAGAGAGCGAGGACGAATTGCCACCGCAGCTGCCACCGCCGCCAAAGCTTAGGCTGCACTCCCAACCACCTCACATTAAGATACCAATATCTGTAGGGGTTAGCATCACGATGACACTCTGCATTAGGTAGGCCATTGAGACAATACTCCACGACTTCCTATCATACACATCAGTAAGTGTTTATGTGTTGTAGATTTTTTATAAGACAACAGTACCTGCTTTCCGCATATTCGTTTAAAAATTACTTACCTATTGAAGTATTATAGTCATTTTATTTTATAAAGCTTTTATAAATGTAGATTTTTATTTTGTTAAAGAAATATGTGTTCATTTTCTAGTCCTAGATTCGCCGTTTGACATAATTTAGACACTGTTGATGTCTGTAGCGTTTAATAAATGTGGTAGCATAAAATAAAGTAAACGATTTTAACAGAACACTTGTGAAACTTTTGTAAAATTTTAATTTTATTTGTTCAAGAAATGTGTGATGTGATGAAAATTATGACCTATATTTGCCATTTGTCATAATTCTGATATTGATGTCTGTAGTGCTGAATATATATGGCAGTTTGTGTATAATTGAAATCATATATTAAATATGGTTTCAATTATACATAAATTTTAGATGTATTTGTATATAATTTTGAATATATCACGATTTAGTACCTAAGTTCAGTTTACAGGTGCCCTGGGGGTTTCAGTGTCCATCAATAATATCGTTTCATTTTATATTGTAGACTCTGTAGCCTTGTAATCATTTATTTTAACTACACACAAATATGTATATTAAATTTATATTTCTAATTTTATGTATCTGTTTCATAATTATTTTGTGATTTAAAATAAAACCTGTTTATTAATACACATATGTTAAAATATTCCAATTAAATACTACGAAATTATACAATCGATTCATGGATATTGCTTATGTATTTTGCGATTGTATTTCATACTTCAATGACATTTGAAAGTATTGTAGGAAAATGAATTAATATTTAGGAAAGACATATTGAATTAAAATACGAATGTAATAAGTGTTATCCTTTTATAATTTAATATCAATTTGAATTCAATTTATGTTTAGTCTACGATCTACGTCGTGAATTTTAACCGTTTGAATGTTCTGTTTAACTTTGTCGAACTACGTTTCAGACCGCACGAACTCTAAATATTAACAAATTCGGAACTTAGAATACTATTTAATAATTATTTTACCCTGTTAGCATCACTATGTGGTGTTTTCAAATCTTAACAATAGATTTTATACTTTACTATGGGATTTGTAAAGCTTTGGACACGCATTCAAGACGACCAAATTGTAAGTGCCTTTACGTATTTTTTGGAAAGTGCATGTTATCGAAATGATGTTACTGCATATAAAATAGTTCGGCAAATTGGCTCATTATTTACACATAATTTGACTTCCGATGATGTGTTACATTCCTATTGTTTCTGAAGTGTATTGATAAGTTCAATTTTGTGATATGTAAGATGATTAGTTCCTATTGCTTATGAATGAAAAAAGTATTATTGAGTTTTTAATATTCCATCTTGTTTCGTTAACCTTGTTCCCCTAGACGGTATCATTAAACAGCTGCGTCAAATTTATGTATAGTTTTACTGTAGTGACTAACATTCGCGTAAACTTATTAATGCATCATCAATATTGCAATAATATGCAGTGAATTTTCCATACGCAGGAAGACTTGCATACATTACAAGTATATAATTGCATACCAATTATTTATTACATTACTTATTTAAACTCTCTTATCTATAGTAATATTATAAAGAGAAGACATTTGATTATTTATTTCTTTGTATGCAACGAATAGGGCCCGTGCTGGATGGACCAATTTGGATTTTTTTACCAGTAGAATTCTACATTATCGGTGTAGAATCTATGTTCATGCTTACGCTACAGTCTATGCTATAGCTTCATTATATATAACATTCTCTAAAACATAGATAATTATTAAAACTTCGATAATGTAAGTATAGGTAAAAAAATGGGTGACAAAGTGGGAATCGTCGTGACCAAATCGACAGAATCGATAACTAAAGCTATAGAGCGTCCCACGTGTGCCAAATGTTACCGGTGCGGGAAAAAGCAGAGCAGGGATTTTAGCATAAGTTCAAGGGCAAGTTGTCTCTATCCTGGCGTCTTCCAACCCAAGCAGCACAGAAACTCTGGACGATACCCCTTGCGACCGCGAAGGGCAATCCCTTCGTCAGGTTATTGTGAAGAAAATTATTTCAATCAAATACATGTTTAATTTGCTTACTTTTTATAGTATAAGCACCACATATCGACAAAGTTATTGCTACCTAAGCAGAAGAAGTCCTAGCGAAATGTAAAAGTCGTGTTTGAATGAAACTGTCAGCGCATTTACACATTTCATTAAGCATTACACCAAAAAACTGACCGTATATTAATTTGTTAAAAACTAAAACGGTAAACAAATTTTCAACAAAAGCATGTACCCAGGCAACGCCAATTGAAGGGAGCCTCCTCCCTTCAATTGGCGTTGCCTGGGATCTTTGCACCCTCCTTATAACAAGAGGGGGCTAAATATTAGGAGGAAGAATCGCTCTCGGTACCCCCCTTATAAGGAAAGGGGACCAAAGAGCAACAGAAGGAGGCGCTTTTGCGCACGTGGCATGCAAAGGCGGTGGGGTTGTCCTGTAGTGCGGGGTAATCCCATCTGTGGATGTTGAATAAGGTTTGCAGCTATACTTGTGTTAACATACTTGTGGTAAGTCCACAGATATAATTATTATTATTTGTTAGCAGTTGAGTTCCAGAGCGATGGTTCTACCTACAATAGCTCATAAAAAAGAATACCCTTTCAATTCCCCTATTACGAGGTACCAATTTCTGCCGATCTTAACCCAATTATAAACTATTAGACAATTTATGAATTGGCTGGTTTATATAAAGGAGGACCGTGTTTTATCGGTTAAAGCCAATCGACAGACAAGAGGAACACGGTTTATTACAAGTAAATACTTGTATACTAATTCTTTATTATTTTATTTTATTAAATTTATATTATCTTATAGTAATTCTATATATATTAAACATTTGATTATTTATTTGTTTGTTTGCATCGAATAAGTCCCTTAGAGGCTGGACCAATTCGAAACCTTTTAATATTAGAATTCTACATTGCCGATGTTGAATTTATGTTCATGCCTATGCTATAAGAGCCTTATTATAAATAACATTTTCTAAAATATTATGGATCATTTGAAAAATTCTACAATGTAACTATAGGTGAAAGACATAACAAAGAACTACTTATATCGCAGCTGCAGAAATTATTGACAATTATTATTTAGCTGTCCCGACACACGTCGTTTGTCATAAATTCAATAATTTGTCATGTGGTAACGTGTAATGTTTACGAGGTCGAAACTTAAATGTATTGTATTTATATTTTTGTAAATAAAAGAATATTTGCCATGTTTTGTGAAACCAGCTAGTTAAGTAAATACTATATGACTACTTAGTTTAAATAATTCCGTAAATGTATAAGTCATAGACATACATAGCTACGAGGAGCTACGGCTCTGGCTACGCCAATCAAATATAATATAGCCGCTGCTTTTATACGGCCGCACCCACATGCAACCGTTCGCACATGCTTAACATTTTCATAGTATAAGGCGGTATACAAGCAGCCTAAATTTTTCTAAATTAAGAAGAGGGGGGGGGGCTGATGAAAAGAAGGGCAACGCATCGGCATAATTATACTGATGTTCATGAGCGTCGGTAGTTGTTGAAAGGAACTGATTTCTCGTTCGTCGCCCTATAGTATAAAAAAAGGAAAAGGTACTGACTAAAAATATATTATTTTTCTTTTATTCTATTTATATATTATATTGTGTAGATTTTGTACTTTATTTTTATTACAACAAAATGAAACAAATAGTAGATTCGTCCTACAACAGGGGGCAACCCTCGTTCAGGGTAAAAACCGTTGCCGGCTGTAAAGATCACTTACACAAACCAATTGAGCCACACACCAACGAAATATATATATATATATATCTAGAAAGCTGTAGAGTAATTTGTATGCCTAGAGATATAGCGCAGATATATTAAAGAGATGAAGTAAGTACCATGTTGTATTTGTATTGCACGGTACGGTAGACAAAATGGGCCGGCACGACCGAGGACGTATCTTTGGCTCACATGACTTATGTTGTTGATGACTTTACGCCGGTAAAGTAACTTCGCACTCCCATATGAAAGGGGCAAAGAAAGGAGAACGTCGCAAGTGCATTAATATTATGCGTCTATTGGCGTTCGCAGATATCATAAGTTTCCTACAGTCTTCCTTTAAAATAAAAAAGTATAAGCAATATTTAGTCTGGCCAAAAATAATGTTACACTTAAAAATAAATAAATATTACATTTGAATTTTGAATCTATCATTTTATACGATTGTTCATTGTGTTTTTTACATTTTGGCGCCAATGCATTGTACAACATACTGCGATATTAAAATGGAATGGGGCGATAAAGAGAACAGAATAGCTGTGATTGCGTGACAATGGAGACCACTTCGAATAAGTTCTTGATATCTTTAATTGTTCTATATTTGTATGTTAAACTAACACACTGTAAAAGTAATATAATTATGTTATTTGCAATAAAAAAAAATTGTTACAATACTTATGGTAAAACTAGGTATATTAAAGCGTATAAATGTGTGCACCATCTGCGTACACATTATCCTCTCAATCAATGCTCTTTCTACTTTCGCCTTCTCACACTCTAGTATGGCAATGCTAGACAGAAATCTGGTGCAGGACAGACTGAACGAGGGCTCCGAGGCACAAACTTGATACCGGCCCTCGTTGACTGCCGAAATTGAACAAGACTAACCCAATAAGTGTGCTGTAATTTTTGTATGAGGTAGTGCCATGCCGCATTACAGCCGAATCGGGCCGGCAAGACCGGTGTGGTGTCGAGTTCATTTAGTTATTAGATATTTAACAAGCTCGACATTTCAGAAGCTACGCACGATATATGTGTCATTAAAGTGAATTAAAAAAAATACGTATATATTTGCGATCATAAATGAATCTAACGCATTTAATATATAGTAAATTTTTCAAAAACTAACGAATGGTGCTTCAAGTTCCACAGAGATCACGCACTAATTTCACTGCACGATGCGATTTCCTTCGGTGTTACTTTTCACATTCACAAATAAGGGAGGTAGCAGATGAGACTTAAAAATTATCATTTCACATGAAATTTCACATGTAAAATGTTCGATGCCTACTGTATAGTCTGCCTCGCAGCCCAGTGGTGTTCATATATTTATATGTGTTGATGCATTACATCATGATGACATATGGAGGGCTGCGTGACCGTCTTAAGAGATGGGCTCCAGGTGAGGACTATTACGTGTATGACCGCTGAGGTACACACGCAAGGTGTCAACATCTCATGGCATTCCGGTCCGTACTGGATATTGTACGTGTTTAACAAGAGCATCGGCTGTCATAGGTGTTATCATAATACAGACTGAGTCAATATATTGACAGATATGCAACACCTCCCTTTTTATAATAAACAAACAGCAACTGGCCGACATGGACCGATGATGATCATATCTCTGCATGCAAAACCTGACGCTACAGACTGGACATAGGCTCTTATGTGCGATAGGGTTTCTATGTCCTAGCTATGTTTCCTTATTCAGTTCGTAGACGACGAACCGCTCAACCGGTTTGCTTATCTTGCCAGTCAGGTATTCCCAACGCTCGGGCACGCTGCACTAATCTAAAAAAATATGTTCCAAGTCTGGTATGGAATGGATTTTTAAATGACTAAGTACACCCAGTTCTTGTATTCAAGTGACAACTAAAAACTTAAATCTTCTACACCGGTTAATACTTCTACATCGGTTATATAAAAATGTATTCGAAAAAATATTGTAAATAAATCAATACCCTTGTTTTTTTTTTTAATTGAAATATTATTTTGAATTACGCAAATACTTACAAATTCTCGTGGTGTTTTATTGTTATTATAGGACCAAGGAAACAGTACATTTAAAAAGCTTTTAAAATCAAATAAGTATTATGTTCGCGGAATAAAATAAATAAAAGGCCTGGGAGCGATCGTTGAGGCTCGCGATAGCTTGCCCGAGTTTGCGCACAGAGCGGCGCTTAGAGCTGCGCTGTGTACATTTTAAGCCACCCTCTGGCTCTAATATAAAAGTAATATCATCTTTGGCTTATTGAAATAATACAAAGGAACAAAAGCTCGTATTAGATTTAGAAAGCTTAGAAATCACGAAAGCTCTCCATATCGAATATCGCGAAAGAGAACTTTGAATCGAAATTTTTACAGTGAAGTATACGGACCAAGAAGATTTTATACGCATTACGTTCCCGTTAATCGAAAGTAATCTTCGCTGGTGTGTAGCTGTAGGTAAGACTGATTATAATGTTGTGTGTAGTGTAGACATACCTAGAATCTTAGTACTGTGTCAACTGTGGCTAAGTGAATTTCTAATAATACTGTCAGTAATATAATTACTAAGTGTCAAATATTCCCTGCTTATGTAAGTGATGTGCTTGTGGTATTCTATTTCTAAATATAGCGGTTTGTAGCGTATATTCCTACGCCAAGAATACATAAATTCAATTTTTATTTGTAACGGTAAGGGATTGATAATAATTAACTTTAAAAGCATATTTTCTAGAAGTGATTTTAAATTCTACAAATACAGTTCCTGTTGTGGTTGTATTTAAAAATTGTGAAATTTTAATGTCGTTGAATACATTTGAATTCTTGGACAAATGTAATGAAACTGTTTGAGAACTGTATGAGGCCATTGAAGAGAAGAATTCCAGTTTTAATTTTTACTTAATAAAATAAAAGTAAAAGTAAAGTCCAGGCCGCACAACCATGTTGGCAAAACTCGAGACGAAGAAATCCCAAAGGCTATATTTCACTGCAGGAAGCCCTACGTGTAGCCATACAAGAATACAAAGTGGCCATGAAGGACGCTGAAATTAAGCGTTTTAGACATATTGCTGAGACGGGAAATGAAAATCCTTGGCATTTGGCATACCGAGCCACGACTGTTAGATCTTATCCTCCGCCGAATGATTTTCTCGGCAGAAAATTCCTAGAAAGTTATCCTGATAACATTGAAACTGCTATTCATCAGCTCCTGTACTCCCTATGCCCATTTAATACAACAGAAACTGACAACAACTATCATTGACAAGTACGAGTTGCGGCTGCATGCTCTCCTCCCGTTAGAGATTCAGACGCTCCTTCCATCAGCTCCTGTACTTCCTATGCCCATTTGATACAACTGAAACCGACAACAACTATCATTGACAAGTACGAGTTGCGGCTGCATGCTCTCCTCCCGTTAAAGATTCAGACGCTCCTTCCCGCAGTGCAGTCGATCACATTATTAGCAGTTTACCAACTACATTACAAGTCCTGGATTAGATGTGATCACTCGAAAGATTATCAGGAACGCCTGGATGGCTTCTTCCCGAGAAATGATTCTGATGTACATAGCGTGTATCAAAGAAGAGATTTCCTGATATCTGGAAGGTGGGATCATTGATACAAGTCATTAACAGATCCGAGGGCCTACCGGCTGATTACTTTACGGTTCTAGGAAAAATTTTAGAACGCCTCTCAATTACTTGCGCTCCCTGTTTGCATCGTGGTATTTCTAAAAATCAGCATGGATTCGTCAGAGGACGCTGAACTGTAAGCGCATTAAAATTAGTGTTCGAGATAGTAGATAATTCCACATATAAATACGTCCAGTTAGTCCTTTTGGACACCTCCGGAGCCTTCGATAATGCATGGCGGCCAATGATACTGTTAAAAGCAAAAGCTAGCGGCATTTCTCCGAACATCCGTCAGACTCTCGTAAGTTATTTCCGTAACTGTTATGTTGGCTCCACCGTACGCTTAGGAAGGTTTCGATAATGGGATGTCCCCAGGGTTCGGTATTGGATCCCACACTATGGAAAATCCTCCTGAGCGACATCCTTAAATTGCCGAGATCAGAGGGTGTAAGTTTATTCTTTGCGCCCGATTTCACATTGGTGCAGACGTTTTTCGATTGTGATCAATGAGCTCATTTGTGTACGATCTGCGACCCATACGATATCTGTTCCATTTTATATATATAATTCCTTATTGTATAACAACTATATATATTTGTATTACCTATCCTACATATTTCGTTCCTCCCTATTCGCGAGACGCGACCGTTCTTGCCTAAGCCGGGCGGCCGCCGCCCGCGCGCCGCTTCCCCTCTAGCGAGCCGGGCCGATACCGCGACCCGGCGACCGTTACTGACCGGTCAACTCGACGACCGTTGTGGGCGGTGAACTTGACACTCGCGTTCGGCCCGTGTTGCGTTACGTTCTACACGTCACACTTAGTTTTCGTTTTGTTGCACATTACGTAAGTAATTTTAATTTATCAGGGCGATATTCACACACCTTATTTTAATAGGAGACTTAAATTTTCACTCACCTTGGCCTCGCAATTACGAGCCAAAAAATTAATTAAAATTACGGTTAGAAAAATAGGACAATCGTCAAGATGGAGATCTCCACCGTCCCAGAGGACCGTTTAGCTCTCTCTGACGACGTCAGGGACGTAACACGAAAAAACGTCTGTACGATCGCAACGGAGGCGAAATGTGCAGACAAGCCATCCGACAACTAGAAAGAGAAGTCGAAAAGGCTATACCCAAGTTCATAAACGGAAGATGGGATCACTTCGTCAGCGAACAATCTCCGTCTCATACGGCCTATTGGCGTCTTGCGAAGGCTATGAGCTCAAACGCCACCACCTAATCGCGAAAATCGATTACCTGCACTAGGGGGTGACGAAAAAGCGGAGTGTCTAGCCGGACACTAAAGAGTCAATGCACTCCTAGAGAGGTAGAAAGTATAGTAACGGCCCGACTGGCTGTGCCACCGGATAATGATGATAAGATCATACATCTGACGGACACAGAAGAAGTAAAAGATCTAATAAAGAAACTTCACTCAAAGAGAGGGCCCCCGGGCCCGATGGAATAACCAATAAGGCGCTAAAACAGCTGCCTCACTTTATTATACACCTCCTACTGTGCATTTTTAACGCCCTTCTGGCGCAATGCCAGACCACCAGGCACCAGGAAGGAAGCCATAGTGATCGGCATACACAAACCGGGGAAACCCTGGGTGGAGCCCACTAGTTACCAGCCCATAAGTCTCATAAGCTCGTTAGGTAAAATCTATGAAAGGATAATTCTCGCACGCCTTAAAACAGTGATACGAGAGAAAAACCTATTCATAGAGGAGCTGTTCGCATTTCGCGACAGCCACAGCTGCTCACAACTAGTACGCCACGTCACGGATTACTTACTATCGGGACTCAAATGACAGGGCGGCCACGCGGTACGGGCGGCGTACCGCAACAACCCCAGCGTCCAGCTGGCGATGTTCGCGGATGACACTGCTCTGTACATTAGATACCTCTCCAACTTCGGAGCCAAACTACTCCAAAAGGCCGTCACCGAGTTCGGTGAATGGTTCCTAAAATGGAGAATAGAGGTTAATGCGGAGGAGAAGAGTAAGTCCACACTCTTCTCACTAAATCACCTCGCACAGACGAGTAAACATGCTTCCCATCAGGATGGTAGAGCAGGGCTCTACGGTAACGAGATACCTAGTGCAGACACGTTGAAATACTTGGGAGTGACTCTCGATAAGTCGATGAGTTTCAAGAATCACAAAGATAACGTTCTGAAAAAGGCACGATATGTCCTTTTTAAACTTTATCCTCTTTATCTTTTTACAAACAAAAATATCAAAATGGCGTATAGAGCTCACTTTGTATATTACATGCATTCGACCGATCATGTCGTATTGCAGTTCAACATTCGCGCACATATCCCCTACCCAAATAGAGCACTTGCAGAATATGCAAAATAGATTCTTACGCATGGCTACTGGATGCCCGTGGTACTTCCGGAACAGCGGCCAACATTGTGACTTTTAAATGACCTTGATTAAAGGACACTGTCTCAAAAGTTCTTTGAACGTGCCCTTCAATCACAAAAATAAATTAATCGTCCAAACGTCGGAATACCGTCGGACATTATTAACCGACACCCGTTACCGTCGGCCGAAGCATGTATTGCACGACGTCGACGACGCGATCGTGATGGCAGTAGCTAAGTCCGTCCAAGAACACAAACAAAGAAACACCAAGACACTCTCCCGCAGTAAAATTCCAATAGGGCCAAAGAGGGGGTCTGTCCCTCTACCGTCTCCCTAAACCTGAAGACACAAAAGTCTTCTCTAGTCAGTCGAACTGTTGAGGCTGGACAAGCGCCGCCAACCAGTATCAGGTACCTGCTAAGAAAAAAAGGTGTAAATTTTGTGGCATACGCGGACGACTTGACGCTTGAGATCGAGGCACCGTTGCGCGTCTTTATCGAACAGAAATGTTCCACGATCTTGAACAGTTGTATCGGATTGCGGGACCTGTAACAGGCTAACATTTTCCGCAGCCAAGTTCCAGACTATGACAAATAAGGGTCGTTTTAAAAGCTTAATACACCAAGAAAAACTTTACAAGAAAAAGACCTTGCTGTAAGTAGAACTGGAAAAAATATTCAAAAATGACCTCAACAATATTTCAATTTAATATGAAGAAAAATATAATAATATTACAAATATGTAAATGGTTTTCAATATTTTACACCAAGTGTGCGTTTAATTTAATTGCAGAACATGAGAAGCGGCCCCTGCCACCGCTGCCGCTGTCTACCGACACGGAGAAGTCGTCGGCGGGCTACAAGTCGGAGAGGGCGAGGACGAGTTGTCACCGCAACCGCCGCCACCGCCGAAAGGAGGGTTAGACCGTAGTCCCAACCACCTCACCTTATGGAATCAACATATGAATATGAACCATTTAAAATGTGAATTGTGAAAGAGCTTTATTAAGAAGTTGTGAAGGGGACGGGGAGAGTAGGGAAGAAGTAGGTAAGAGAAAAGAGAGGAGTGTCCGGCAGCCCGCGTGTCGCTTCCCTGTCAGCCCCACCCTCCCTCGCAGGAAGCGGCACAGTCATGCACCTGCGCCGCCACCGCCATAAGACGGTCAACTTCGGCGAGAACCTTCCTATGCAGGTTTGTGTGGACCGCGCGCACGTGACGGCGCTAGGAGCGAGTGTACCCGGCGTTTTCTTCAGCCACAGAGCACACACGGGAATTCGTAAGGGAGAAGCGCGCTTCTATTGCATAGCGCGCCATTGTTGTTTAGCTGCAGGAGCTCTCGTAGATTTAACGTCCAACGGTCGACCGAAACCGCTCATAGAGCGCAGCCTCACATTCGAGCGGCGGGTAAACTGCCGTTAAAGTAGAGGCCGGAGGAGGAACGGCGCCTAAAGACGCAAGACGTAAAATTAAACATCATCACCATCATCACTACCACCATCACAAAACACACAACTGTCCATTCCACGATGCTGCTCCACCTTCCGAAGACAAAGCAGTAGTAGCGCAAAAAACCGTCTCACCTTATCATCACATCCCGAGTAAACTCGAACCAAATACATTTGTTCAGTTTTATTGAGAGCGTGCTGAGCGCTTGGGCCGCGGAAGAGGGACTCACGAGTACCGAAGAGTATTCAGAGCCAGATGAACGTACAGTTCGTCGGCGAAAGCTGAACAAGTACAAGAAGCGTACTGATGTACTTAAAATACGACGCCTAGTTTAAGAAGTGTCAATCTTACAAGGAGCCAAGCTACTTGGTAATGCACGATTCCATCACTATCATTGGAAAGGAACTGCACTAACGAGCAATGAAGCCTTTTTACGTAAGGTACGTATACATAATAGTAATTTAATAAAAATTTATAGATAGCACCAGGGTTATGTCAATATAGTTTACATGTTAAATGTTCTTGTATATCTGAAAGCAAATCACATAAATTTTACAGTTCCACAAAATTTACTAATGGTAAACGTGTTGGAGTGGGATATAAATACGTTCATACCTTTTCGCCCCCGATAGACTCCAAAATTTCTGTGGAGGGTGTTGCAGTTGCTGTCCGGTTAATACTGAGATACCTCGGCCTCGTATTGGACATTTTAGGAATTTACTGCCAAAAATACTGGACTAATACAACAAGAAAAAGAGACTTACTTTGATAATAAAAGTGACCTCGCTATAAGTGGAACAGGAAGAAATATAAAAAATGACCTCACCAAAGTTTCAATTTAATATAAAAAAACTGAATACCAAATATGTACATGGTTTTTAATATATTTATGGGTCAGCATCACGATGACTTTCTACACCCACCCACTGAGACGACACTCCACGACTTCGTAATATACAAAATCACAAAATTTAAGCATGTTCGATTGTTCCAGCTCATACATATGTCACATAAGAAGTATCCATAGGAACTCTTTAAGTGATACCCGAAATATTCTCTAACAGCACGACATCGACCCTCAGCACCGGCAGCACCGACAGCCAGGCCAGGCTTATCCAGTCCTCGCTCCAACCGCCGCAGTATCCGCCGGCGCTGATAAAAGAACTAGGTAAGCAGGGATCTTAGTCCCTTAAACCTGCCCCAGAGAGAAGGAGCCAGACACATTCGGAGAAAAAGTTTAAAGACATCGGACAAGATAGATTGGATCGACCTCCACGCAAATCACCGAGTGCGAGTCATCGCTCGTCTCCGGAAGGTGGTAAAAAACTAGCAATTTGCTTATTTTTTATAGAGTAAGCACAACATCTCTGTTAAGTTATTGTTAACTCCTGATTGATGAGACTGATCGACGTTACAGTCTCCAAAAAATATATATTTCCCATTGCCCTCAACATGCTCGTAGATTAATTTGCCTCACGCACCACCGGCTAGGCCATGCCTTAAAAGAAAACGTTGGTTGATTTTTTTTTTGTTAAAATTCATTTTTCTTTAATGAGGTTCGCAGATATACTTACAATTTGTTAATTTATGTATATACTTATATAGGCAGAAGATCTTTCCCGTGAATATTCACAAGATCTGGATGAACCACCCCAAGGAACATCTTCAGATGAACACACCTGTAGACACAGTAGAAATTGTTGGCGCACTTACACACACAATCACAACACCAATAAACTGGCTATATATTAATTTGTTAAAAACTAAAACGGTAAACAAATTTTAAAAAAAACATGAAAGCCTATGAATACACCATTCGAAAACGTAATAAAAGTAATTAAGAGAGATGTAACATGAAGGCTTGACATAGACAGCTGCCGCTCCAAGTGTAGGTTGAGCAGCACCCTCGTATATACCCCTGAAGCATTGTACAAAAATATTGTAGAAAATATCATATGGGAGGCACTTGAATATGGAATTTGTGGCTGGCTCTCGGACTAATACACCAAGAAAAACAGATTTATTTGATAAGACAAGAGACCTCGCTATAAGTGGAACAGTAAGAAATATAATATTAAAAATGGCCTTATTATCGTTTAAGTTTAATATAAAAAAACTTAATAATATTACAAATATGTACATGGTTTCCAGTATATGTATGGGTTAGCATCACGATGACTTTCTGCACCTACCCATTGAGATGACACTCCACGACTTCCTATCATACGGATCACAAAATTAAAGCACGTTCGATTGTTCCTACTCATACATATGTCACACATATGTCACACATGAAGTATCCGGAGGAACCCTTTAAGTGATACCCGAAATATTCTCTAACCGCACGACATCGACCCTCAGCACCGGCAGCACCGGCAGCCAACCCAGGCTTATCCAGTCCTTACATCAGCCGACGCAGTGTCAGCCGGCGACGGTAAAAGAACTAGGTAAGCAGGGATCTCAGTCTCTTAAATCTCTCCCAGAGGGAAGGAACTCGACGCATTTGGAGAAAAAGGTTAAAGTTGTAGCGACCTTGCCCTCGACACATGAGCGTGAGGGTGTGCAATGTAGCGACCTTAACCCTCGACACATGTGCGTTAATTGTTTACTTGAAATACCATTTGTTAATTGTTCTTAAGATTTTAGTTTAACACTATGGTAAAGCCCGCTCATAAAATAGAGTCATGTCTATTGTTTCGCAAGGTATTTTATTCCTCTGAAATGGTGAAAAGCCATATGGGAATCTTCCCGTTAATTGACTTTGACCATAACGCTTTATTGATTTAATTGTCATCGGTTCAGTGGAGCGCATATCGCCAGTTAAATATCTTATCACCAAAGTAATTATATGTATACACCGGCGTTGGTAAAAGAACTAGGTAAGCAGGGATCTTAGTCTCTTAAATCTTCCCCAGAGAGAAGGAGCCCGACGCATTCGGAGAAAAAGTTTAAAGACATCCATTCGGGAAGCGGAAGCAATATTCACAGAGACAGGTCCACGAACCGTAGAGCGCATATCGCCGTACTGAGGTCGTGTCACCAAAGTTATTATATGCAAATCACCAAATACATCCAGTTTCAAACAGACCTTTCATTTATCACTCAAAAAGAGTTTCAATAAATCAAAATCGTCTCGTGGATCTATAGGCAAATCTAGATCATCGCAACAACGTTCCGCCGGATCGAGGTCTCCTATGGGCAGTACCATTAAATCGCGTGAGAGTAGCCTGGACGAGGCCAGGTTCCCAAAACCTGCACCTAAAACGGGCATCATGCGCACTCCGCAAGAAGAAGATAGATTCGATAGACCTCCATGCAAATTGCCGAGTGCGAGCCGTCGCTCATCAAATTCCGGAGTTAAAAAACTAGCAAGACTTGCAACAAATTCTCTGTACAGAATGACGCATTACTCACAACTGGCAGAAGCCGAGCACAAGGGTATCAAAAAGGGGAATCGTCGTGTCCGAATCTACCGAATCGATTACTAAAGCAATGGAGCATATCACGTGTGCCGAGTGTTATTTGCCAAAGAAAAACTAGAGCAAGGCTTCTTGCCAGAAGTCGTAGGAAATTTGTACCGACGCTCTATATCCTATACCGAAGCAGCCCATAAATCCTGGATGATACGCCTGGTGACCGCATTCCTTGCCCTTCGTCACATCAATGTGAAAAAAATTATTTCAATGAAATACATGTCTAATTTATTTATTTTTTGTAGTGTATGCAACATATTTCAGTTAAGTTATTGTTGCATACTGAATGGTGAGACTGAATCGACGCTGGATAGTGTCGACTCTAAAACAATGTTTGATGAACCAGTTTACTATTCGATGGAATCGAATAAGCAGAGATAGAAAGATATGTGACTTAATGATAGCAGTTTCATTACCGTAGGTTTTATTTGAAATCTTGTCATATATATAACAATTTTGTTACATAGATTTTAATGACATATAATATACTAATTAATTATTCACTTAAAACTTTAATTCAAAGATTAGTAACATTCGCTGCAAATAATGGTGAATTTCCGTAACTGCGTATACGTATCTATCACTGCGCATAGTAAATACTTTCATAGGTTATATAACGTACGTGAATATCTGTTCTCTGTCAAAATCTGTATCAAATATTCAACTCTTTTAAAGAAGCCGCGGTACCAGTAGTGATCAGTAAAGCATGTTCCGAATTATATGGTATGGTGTAATTATAGATTAAAAGAGTTCGGTATTTGGTTTGGCCAGCGCTCTGCACCGCGCGCGCCGCCCCTGTCCACCGGCCGCAAGTCGCTCGGGCATGACCACCTCCACCTAACCTGACCACACGACACTATGAAGTCACTCGCTTCTAGCCCGGTACTATCCTTAGATCTATAGGAGG
>JAFELO010000262.1:692253-704798 GCA_017140195.1 Eumaeus atala | reverse complement strand
GATGACTTTCTGCACCTACCCATTGAGACGATACTCCGCGACTTCCTATCACACAGATCACAAAAATTAAGCAAGTTTGATTGTTCGTACTCATACATATGTCACACATCTAGTATCCGGAGGCAATCTTTAACCGAGTTATTCTCTAACAGCACGACGTCGGCCCTCAGCACCGGCAGCAACGGCAGCACCGGCAGCCATGCCAGACTAATTCAGTCCTAGCACCAACGGATGCAGTGTCAGCCGGCGATGGTGAAAGAACTAGGCAAGCAGGGATCGAAATACCGTTTGTTAATTGTTCTTAAGATTTTAGTTTAACACTATGGTAAAGCACACTCATAAATTAGAGTCATGCCTATTGTTTCCAAGTAACTCATTGTCTTGCGCAAAATACCTTATTCTTTTGA
Organism: Eumaeus atala; assembly: GCA_017140195.1. NCBI lineage: Eukaryota > Metazoa > Arthropoda > Insecta > Lepidoptera > Lycaenidae > Eumaeus > Eumaeus atala. Next base: position 704,391 of record JAFELO010000262.1, on the reverse strand, counting down.
AATAGTCAAAAGTCACATGGGAATCTACCCGTTAACTGACTTTGACCATACCACTTCATTGATTTCATTGTCCTCATAAGGCTTTCGTTGCAATATTCAAAGTCAAAAGTCGCTTCACAACCACGGTCAAGTAAAGACGTGTAATTAACTAACAACTAATTCGTAACAAGCAGTCGGGCATTAACTTGTATACTAACCCTCAGTTCAATAATATAATATAGTAACTAAGTGAAACGTATTCTATTTGGAGTCAGAAACCTCGATAATAACGTAACACGCAACGAGCACAACAACACAGGCGCTATATTTGCAACACAGCCAAAAAATCATCGGTTCGGTGGTGCGCATATCACCAGACAGATATATCAACAAAGTTACCATATGCAAATCGCATAGTAAACTTAAGACATCAAATAAGCCCAGTTTATATAAAAGACATCAAATAGGCCCCATATTCACGCCAGTGTCACAGGGAGATGTCGTAACAGTATCACTTGATATAGCCAATGCCTTTAACAGCATCCCGTGGGTAACTGTTATGGAACCTTCAAGGTGTGCCAAGTTATTTGCACAAGATTTTGGAATCCTACCTCTTAGAAAGATTCATAGAATATCCCGGCAGAGGCGGCTGGCAGCGACAGGTAATGTCGTGCGGTGTTCCAGAGGGTTCGGTTCTTGAACCACTACTGTGGAACATTAATTAAGGTTGGGTGCTACGAGGAGTATACCCTCATGGCGTGATACCCATGTCACCTCTAGGGGAAAAACTTTATCTGAGGCAGTGAATAAAGCAACTGTTGGTACGAGCGAAGTTGTTAACCGAATGAGACGGTTGGGTTTATTAGAGGTTGCTGTCAATAAACGTGAGGCAATATGTTTCCACGGTCCTCGTAAATCGCCCCCGATAGACTCCAAAATTTCTGTGGAGGGTGTTGCAGTTGCTGTCCGGTTAATACTGAGTTACCTCGGCCTCGTATTGGACAGCAGGGCTTTCACGCCCATTTCAGGAATTTACTGCCAAAAATACTGGACTAATACAACAAGAAAAAGAGACTTACTTTGATAATAAAAGTGACCTCGCTATAAGCGGAACAGGAAGAAATATAAAAAATGACCTTACCAACGTTTCAATTTAATATAGAAAAAAACTTAATAACAAATATGTATATGGTTTTCAATATATTTATGGGTCAGCATCACGATGACTTTCTACACCCACCCACTGAGACGACACTCCACGACTTCGTAATATACAAAATCACAAAATTTAAGCATGTCCGATTGTTCCAGCTCATACATATGTCACATAAGAAGTATCCATAGGAACTCTTTAAGTGATACCCGAAATATTCTCTAACAGTACGACATCGACCCTCAGCACCGACAGCACCGACAGCCAGGCCAGGCTTATCCAGTCCTCGCTCCAACTGCCGCAGTATCCGCCGGCGCTGATGAAAGAACTAGGTAAGCAGGGATCTTAGTCACTTAAATCATCCCCAGAAAGATGGAGCCAGACACATTCGGAGAAAAAGTTTAAAGACATCGGACAAGATAGATTGGATCGACCTCCACGCAAATCACCGAGTGCGAGTCATCGCTCGTCACCGGAAGGTGGTAAAAAACTAGCAAGACTTGCAACAAATTCTCTGTACAGAATGACGCATTACTCTCAACTGACAAAAACCGAGGACAATACTATCGATATGGGAACCGTCGTTTCAAAATCGACAGAATCAATAACTAGAGCCATAGGGCGTCCCACATGTTCCAAATGATAAGCGTGACTTTTAGCATAAGTCGAAGGGCAAGATGTCTCTATCATAGGGTCGTCTAACTTAAGCTGTTCAGAAACTCTGGATGATACTCCTTGCGACCGCAGACATTGCCCTTCATCACGTTAATGTGAAAAAAAATATTTCAATCAAATTCATGTTTAATTTGCTTATTTTTTATAGAGTAAGCACAACATCTCTGTTAAGTTATTGTGAACTCGTGAATGATGACACTGATCGACGTTACAGTCTCCAAAAAAAAATATATATCTCCCGTTGCCCTCAACATGCTCGTAGATTAATTTGCCCCACGCACCACCGGCTAGGCCATGCCTTACCTCAAAAAACATAACGTTGGTTGATTTTTTTTTTGTTAAAATTCATTTTTCTTTAATGAGGTTCGCAGATATACTTACAATTTGTTAATTTATGTATATATTTATATACGCAGAAGATCTTTCCCGTGAATATTCACAAGATCAGGATGAACCGCCCCAAGGAACATCTTCAGATGAACACACCTGTAGACACAGTAGAAATTGTTGGCGCACTTACACACACAATCACAACACCAATAAACTGGCTATATATTAATTTGTTAAAAACTAAAACGGTAAACAAATTAAAAAAAAAACATGAAAGCCTATGAATACACAGATGTAACATGAAGGCTTAACATAGACAGCTGCCGCTCCAAGTGTAGGTTGAGCAGCACCCTCGTATATACCCCTGAAGCATTGTACAAAAATATTGTAGAAAATATCATATGGGAGGCACTTGAATATGGAATTTGTTGCTGGCTCTCGGACTAATATACCAAGGGAAACAGAGTTACTTTGATAAGAAAAGAGATCTCGCTATAAGTGGAACAGTAAGAAATATAATGTTAAAAAATGGCTTTACCATCGTTTCAGTTTAATATAAAAAAAACTTAATAATATTACAAATATGTACATGGTTTTCAATATATGTATGGGTTAGCATCACGATGACTTTCTGCACCTACCCATTGAGATGACACTCCACGACTTCCTATCATACGGATCACAAAATTAAAGCACGTTCGATTGTTCCTACTCATACATATATCACACATGTGTCACACATGAAGTATCCGGAGGAACCCTTTAAGTGATACCCGAAATATTCTCTAACCGCACGACATCGACCCTCAGCACCGGCAGCACCGGCAGCCAACCCAAGCTTATCCAGTCCTTACATCAGCCGACGCAATGTCAGCCGGCGACGGTAAAAGAACTAGGTAAGCAGGGATCTCAGTCTCTTAAATCTCTCCCAGAGGGAAGGAACTCGACGCATTTGGAGAAAAAGGTTAAAGTTGTAGCGACCTTGCCCTCGACACATGAGCGTGAGGGTGTGCAATGTAGCAACCTTAACCCTCGACACATGTGCGTTCATTGTTTACTTGAAATACCATTTGTTAATTGTTCTTAAGATTTTAGTTTAACACTATGGTAAAGCCCGCTCATAAATTAGAGTCATGTCTATTGTTTCGCAAGGTATTTTATTCCTCTGAAATGGTGAAAAGCCATATGGGAATCTTCCCGTTAATCGACTTTGACCATAACGCTTTATTGATTTAATTGTCCTCATAAGACATTCGTTGCAATATTCAGAAAGTCGCTACAAAACCACTGCCGAGTAAAGACGTGTAACTAACTAACAACTAATTCGTAACAAGCTGTCGGGAATTATCTTGTAAACTAACTCTCAGTTCAATAATGTAATATAGTAACTAAGCGAAACGTATTCTATTTGGAGTCAGAAACCTAGATAATAACGTAACACGCAACGAGCACCACACAACAGGTGCTATATTTGCAACACAGCCAAAAGGTCATCGGTTCAGTGGAGCGCATATCGCCAGATAAATATCTTATCACCAAAGTAATTATATGTATACACCGGCGTTGGTAAAAGAACTAGGTAAGCAGGGATCTTAGTCTCTTAAATCTTCCCCAGAGAGAAGGAGCCCGACACATTCGGAGAAAAAGGTTAAAGACATCCATTCGGGAAGCGGAACCAATATTCACCGAGATAGGTCCACGCACCGTAGAGCGCATATCGCCGTACTGAGGTCGTGTCACCAAAGTTACTATATGCAAATCACCAAATACATCCAGTTTCAAACATACCTTTCATTTATCACTCAAAAAGAGTTTCGATATATCAAAATCGTCTCGTGGATCTATAGGCAAATCTAGATCATCGCAACAACGTTCCGCCGGATCGAGGTCTCCTATGGGCAGTACCACTAAATCGCGTGAGAGTAGCCTGGATGGGGCCAGGTTCCCAAAACCTGCACCTAAAAAGGGCATCATGCGCACTCCGCAAGAAGAAGGTAGATTCGATAGACCTCCATGCAAATTGCCGAGTGCGAGCCGTCGCTCATCAAATTCCGGAGTTAAAAAACTAGCAAGACTTGCAACAAATTCTCTGTACAGAATGACGCATTACTCACAACTGGCAGAAGCCGAGCACAAGGGTATCAAAAAGGGGAATCGTCGTGTCCGAATCTACCGAATCGATTACTAAAGCAATGGAGCATATCACGTGTGCCGAGTGTTATTTGTCAAGGAAAAACTAGAGCAAGGCTTCTTGCCAGAAGTCGTAGGAAATTTGTACCGACGCTCTATATCCTATACCGAAGCAGCCCATAAATCCTGAATGATACGCCTGGTGACCGCATTCCTTGCCCTTCGTCACATCAATGTGAAAAAAATTATTTCAATGAAATACATGTAGACATGTATGTGTATTTATTTATTTTTTGTAGTGTATGCAACATATTTCAGTCAAGTTATTGCTGCATACTGAATGGTGAGACTGAATCGTCGCTAGATAGTGTCGACTCTAAAACAATGTTTGATGAACCCGTTTACTATTCGATGGAATCGATTAAGCAGAGATAGAAAGATATGTGACTTAATGATAGCAGTTTCATTACCGTAGGTTTTATTTGAAATCTTGTCATATATACAACAATTTTGTTACATAGATTTTAATGACATATAATATACTAATTAATTATTCACTTAAAACTTTAATTCAAAGATTAGTAACATTCGCTGCAAATAATGGTGTATTTCCGTAACTGCGTATACGTATCTATCACTGCGCATAGTAAATTCTTTCATAGGTTATATAACGTACGTGAATATCTGTTCTCTGTCAAAATCTGTATCAAATATTCAACTCTTTTAAAGAAGCCGCGGTACCAGTAGCGATCAGTAAAGCATGCTCCAAATTATATGGTATGGTGTAATTATAGAGTAAAAGAGTTCGGTATTTGGTTTGGCCAGCGCTCTGCACCGCGCGCGCCGCCCCTGTCCACCGGCCGCAAGTCGCTCGGGCCTGACCACCTCCATTAGGCTACCTGCCCGGCCCCCTGACCTAACCTAACCACACGACACTATGAATTCACTCGCTTCTAGCCCGGTACTATCCTTAGATCTATAGGAGGATGGCCAACTTTTAAAAATAAGGTGTCTTGGCACATGCCCTGCTACGTTACTAGGCGAGAGATCCTCCCCAATCGAATGGCCTTGTTAGATCTCCTGGAATTAGAGCGGACATAAAAGCAGTCATATAATGCTCTCAGTACTTCAACGTATCGTAACGCCAATCGACCTGATATCGCTGTAAGGCTTCCAGAACCGCCCAATTTTTTTTATTTTTTTTTAAATGACTCTAAGTACACCCAGTCCATATTTTCAAATGACAAAAGCACAACTAAAAACTTAAAATATGTACTTCTACATCGGTTATCTAAAAATGTATTCGAAAAAATATTCTAAATAAATCAATACCCTTGAGGTCATTATTTTCGTTTTATTTTATCGAAACCAAAATAATTACGCGAATACTTTTATCCCTTGGTGTTTTATTGTTATTATAGGACCAAGGAAGCAGAACATCTAAAAACCTTTTGAAATCAAATAAGTATTATGTTCGCGGAATAAAATAAGTAAAAGGCCTGGGAGCGATCGTTGAGGCTCGGGATGGCTTGCCCGAGTCTGCGCACAGAGCGGCGCTTAGAGCTGCGCTGAGAACATTTTAAACCACCCCTCTGGATCTAAAATAAAAGTAATGTTTAAGGTCATCTTTGGCTTATTGAAATAATACAAAGGAACAAAAGCTCGAGATCGAATTTTTTACAGTGAAGTGTACGGACCTAGAAGATTTTGTAAACGTTACGTTCTCGTTAATCGAAAGTAATCTTCGCTGGTGTGTAGCTGTAGGTAAGACTGACTATAATGTTGTGTGTAGTGTAGACATACCTAGCATCTTAGTACTGTGTCAACTGTATGCTTATGTAAGTTATGTAACCGCTTGTGGTAGTCTATTTCCAATTATAGCGGTTTGTAGCGTATATTCCTACGCCAAGAATACATAAATTGAATGTTCATTTGTAACGGTTAATCGATTGATAATAATTAAATTTAAAAGCATATTTACTAGAAGTGATTTTAAATTCTACAAATACAGTTCCTGTTGTGGTTGTATTTAAAAATTTTGAAATTTTAATGTTGACCAACAAACTGTATATTTGGTGAATCTGTTCAAGTAGTTGAATACATTTGAATTATTGGACAAAGGTACTGAACTGGTAATAAAACTGTTTGATAACTGCATGAGGTCACTGAAGAGAAGAATTCTAGTTTTAAATTATATTTAATTAAATATGTTAAAAATAATACAGAGTAGTGAAATGCTCTCTACTACTCCTACTCGTAGGGCTTATTTCATTATGTTAATGTTAAATATGATAGCTAATAACTATTAATGATTTCAAAGAATTAGGAAGTTTGTGGTCGTTAGATATTTTACCTACTTCGAAATGATCTAACAGTAAGATGTACGTTTCTTGTCTTTTGGCATGATCTACTGATAATGGAATTTAAGTAGCTATTTTTTTTTTATTTTTTTTTTGTGTTTATGAAAACCGGCCCTTTGTGTAGCTTAATGGGAATGAATGATATCTCATCTATGGAACTCTTTTTATTAGTTTTTGCGCTGTGATTAAACATCCACACATACATACTATACAAATTATAACGTCCTCTTCCTTAGCTTTGTAGTCTGATAAAAATAAAAATTCTTCACCAGCCGGACTAAGTAGTGGACTTAGCTGGAATAAAAAAATAGATAAAACAAACAATGGGAAATGTAAAGAGAACAGTAAGGACAGAAATACGAGATATCCGCGATGGCAATAAGTCTCTAATCACTATAATCAAGGTTCGGATCCGTAGGTGACTCACCCACCACCTACGTATTAATTTTTCATCCAGCAGCAGGTGACCTCTTTTTGCCCCCGCACTCAAAGTATCCATTCATACCAATCTATAGCGCGAGCTCTTAGGACCCTTGACAATGGAAAGCCTATACCGATTGGCGCAGAAAGCAATGCGCATTCACCACTCTGGTTTTGTAAGCGTCGTCTATACTTGGGGCGAGGGCTAGACACAGAGTATAAGAAGACCGAAATAGAGGGCTTCATATTGAACAGAGGTTTATTCATTCACAACTCACTCCAAAGTTCCACGGACTAAATGGTTATTCTAATGTGGATCTGACACTCGCGACAAGAAGAGTACGCATACACGAAGGTGTTAGCTTAAGCGACCATCTGCTCGAGAGAGTTGTAGATTGAGCCTACTTTCGATCGACGCTTTGGCGCGGATGTGTGAACCAGGAAATCAGCAGATGAACTTGCCAAGCCTTTTAGTGAAACATTACGCACACTGCCAAAAGATGCCTCAGATATCGCAAGAATGGGGAGTACAGGGACTACGAATGGGGAGAGTATCTATATACTATAAAGCAAGAATTTTGACCCTTCATTTTTATCCATAGGGAGGGGGATATTAATTTCTTATGCGTTTATGTTTCAAAATAATTCAAAAGCTATGTTTTAAAACAGATGCATAGGAAATTAATTTCGCTCATTTAGTTGAAATTTGAGAATAGGAAAAATGAATTCTGTGACATTCATTGTTACCAAGTCAGCAATTACGTCCATTTAACATATTACCTATTAGTGTGGTTTCCGGACACCGCAATGTAAGTGACTAGACTACTGTAAGTGGCGGGCGCGCGTCGCAACCGCAATGTGCGCGCGCGCCCGAGCTCCGCGGCAAGCCCGTTTCCCTGTCCGCCCCGCCCTCCCTCGCAGGCAGCAGCACAGTCAAGAATCTGCGCCGCTGCCGCCACAAGACGGACCGTCTTGTACTTTGGAAAGAACCTTCTTATGCAAGTTAGTGCTGACCGCGCGCACCTGACAGCGCTAGAAGCGAGGGTATCCGACATTTGCTTCTGCCACAAAGCACACACGGGAATTCGCAAGGGAGAAGTGCGCTTCTGTTGCGTAGCAAACGATTGTTGTTTAGCTGCAGAAGTTCTCGTTGATTCAACGTCCAACGGCAGACCGATGACGCTCAGTGAGCTCGGACTCACATTTGAGAGGCGGGGAAACTGCCGATAAAGGCGAGGGCGGTGGCGGAACGGCGCCTAAAAACGCAAGACGTAAAATTAAACATCATCACCATCATCACCACCACCATCACAGAACACAACTGTCCATTCCACGATACTGCTCCACCTCCCGAAGACAAAACTCCCAAAGACTAAGTAATAGTACCAAGAAGGACCGCCTTACCCTATCTTAACACCCCGAGTAAACCCGAACCAAAGGTACAGCACTTGTACAGTTTTATTGAGAGCGTGCTGAGCGCTTGGGTAGCGGAAGAGGGACTCACAAGTTCCGGAGAGTATTCAGAGCCAAATGAACGTACAGTACGTCGGCGAAAGCTGAACAAGTACAAGAAGCGTACTGATGTACTTAACATACGACGCATAGTTTATGAAGTGTCAATCTTACAAGGAGCCAAGAATTTGGTCACAGACCGCTAACAACACTATCGAAACACTTTTCCACGCATTCTCGGGATAATTAAAAATGATATTTAAGGTAATAGAATAATAGATACCCATTATTCCCTTATCTGAGCTTAACAGTTTTACGCGTGATTGATGTTATCTCTCTATACGAGGTAATCGGAGATATGTATGCAAATATAAATGTTTTAAATTTTTTTTATTTTAGCTAGTCAAAATATTACCACAAAAACATCGTATCCCAAAAATGAAAATACTTTTTGCGATTTTGACATTTCAATGCCACTGCCATTGAAACCTCCCGACGATGATACTCCCGAAGACAAAGTAATAGTTCCAAAAAAACCGTCTCACCTTATGTTTACATCCCGAGTAAACTCGAACCAAATGTACAGCGCTTGTTCAGTTTTATTGAGAGCGTGCTGAGCTCTTGGGCCGCAAAAGAAGGACTCACAAGTACCGGAGAGTATTCAGAGCCAGATGAACGAATAGTTCGTCGGCGAAAGCTGAACAAGTACAAAAAGCGTACTGATATATTTAACATACGACGCACAATTTATGAAGTATCTATCTTACAAGGAGCCAAGCTACTTGGTAATGTACGATTCCATCACTATCTTCGCAAAGGAACTGCACAACGTGCAATGAAGCCTTTCTTACGTAAGGTACGTATATAAAGTAGTAATTTAATAACAATCTATAAAAAGCACCAGAACTATGTCAATATAATTTACATGTTAAATGTTCTTGTATATCTGAAAGCAAATGCCACAAACTTGACAGTCCCACAAACTTTGCAACCGATGTTTGAGGTCGGCCCTATAGGTAGGCGATGGGTAAACTTGGGCCCTGGAGGCCACTACTTACAGAGATGCTCAAGCCAGCTCCTTTCCATAAAGTTTTAGAGGCCCTTTTTCCGAGGTGCGTTCAACATGTCCCGCCAGCGATGACGTCCATCTCAGATTTGATAATTGTACGCGATACCCTACTTGTCACATACGCTAAGTGCAGAGCGGCTCTATTGCGGCTTCGATACAAATAGACGGCACCTGGGCTTGATGGTATCCCCTGTAGAGATTGGGACATCTAAATGAAGTGGTTGCGGCCGAGGCTCTTTTCCGAATCAATGGAAGAAGAGATCTTGTTACGCAAAAGGCGGGGTCTAATAGATTCGCCGTCGGCTTACAGCCACATAGCGCTCCTAAGCTAAACCGCAAAATTATTAATTATTTGAGCGAATTATTGCGGGTCGCCTGGTTAGACACATCGAGGGCGAGGGCACAAACTTGTATGAAAGACAGTTTGGGTTTAGGAGACAACGCTCAAATATTTACGCCAGTGTCACAGGGAGATGTTGTCGTAGCAGTATCACTTGATATAGCCAATGCATTTAACAGCATCCCGTGGGCAACTGCTGTAGTGCGAACCGCGCATACCTAACAGCGCTAGGAGCGAGGGTACCCGACATTTCCTCTTGCCACAAAGCACACACTCGAATTCGCAAGGGAGAAGCGCGCTTTTGTTGCGTAGCGCACCATTGTCTTTTAGCTGCAGGAGCTCTCGAAGCATTAGCGTCCAACGGTCAAACGAAACTGCTCATAGAGCGCAGCGGCAGCTCGGACTCACATTTGAGCGGCGGGGAAACTGCCGATAAAGGCGAGGGCGGTGGCGGAACGGCTCCCAAAGACGGAAGACGTAAACGAAAACATCATCACCATCATCACCACCACCATCACAAAACACACAACTGTCCATTCCACGATGCTGCTCCAGCTCCCGAAGAAGAAACTCCCGAAGACAAAGTAATAGTACCAAAAAAACCGTCTCACCTTATGTTTATATCCCGAGTAAATTCGAAACAAAGGTACAGCACTTGTACAGTATCATTGAGGGCGTGCTGAGCTTTTGGGCCGCAAAAGAAGGACTCACGAGTACCGAAGAGTATTCTGAGCCAGATGAACGAATAGTTCTTCGGCGAAAGCTGAACAAGTACAAAAAGCGTACTGATGTACTTAACATACGACGCATAGTTTATGAAGTGTCAATCTTACAACGACTTGCTAAAGTACGATTTCGTCCCTATCATTGGAAAGGAACTGCACAATCATGCAAAGAAGCCATTTTACGTAAGGTACGTATATATAGTAGTAATTTAATAACAATTTATAAAAAGCACCAGGGCTATGTCAATATAGTTTACATGTTAAATGTTCTTGTATATCTGAAAGCAAATGCCACAAACTTTCGGCCCTATAGGAAGGCGATGGGTAAACTTGGGCCCTGGAAGCCACTACTTACGCAGGTGCTCCAGCCAGCTCTTTTTCATAGAGTTTTAGAGGCCCTTTTTCCGAGGTTCGTTCAACATGTCCCGCCGGCGATGACGTCCATCTCAGATTTGGTAATTGTACGTGATACCCCACTTGTCACAAACGCTAAGTTCGGAGCGGCTCTATAGCGGCTTCGATACAAAAAGACGGCACCTGGGCTTGATGGTATCCCCGGCAGAGATTTGGACATCTCGATCAAGTAGTTTGGGTCGAGGCTCTTTACATTGTGTTTACTTAAAGGAAATTTTCCGAATCAATGGAAGAAGAGATCTTGTTACACAAAAGGCGGCGTCCAATAGATTCGCCGTCGGCTTACAACCACATAGCGCTCCTAAGCGAAACCGCAAAATTATTAATAATTTAAGCGAATTATTGCGGGTCGCCTGGTTAGACACATCGAGGGCAAGGGGACTTGTCTGAAAGACAGTTTGGGTTTAGGAGACAACGCTCGAATATTCACGCCAGTGTGACAGGGAGATGTTGTCGTAGCAGTATGACTTGATATAGCCAATGCCTTTAACAGCATCCCGTGGGTAACTGTTATGGAACCTTCAAGGTGTGCCAAGTTATTTGCACAAGATTTTGGAATCCTAACTCTCAGAAAGATTCATAGAATATCCCGGCAGAGGCGGCTGGCAGCGACAGGTAATGTCGTGCGGTGTTCCAGAGGGTTCGGTTCTTGAACCACTACTGTGGAACATTAATTAAGGTTGGGTGCTACGAGGAGTATACACTCATGGAGTATACCCTCACCCATGTCACCTCTAGGGGAAAAACTTTATCTGAGGCAGTGAATAAAGCAACTGTTGGTACGAGCGAAGTTGTTAACCGAATGAGACGGTTGGCTTTATTAGAGGTTGCTGACAATAAACGTGAGGCAATATGTTTCCACGGTCCTCGTAAATCGCCCCCGATAGACTCCAAAATTTCTCTGGAGGGTGTTGCAGTTGCTGTCCGGTTAATACTGAGATACCTCGGCCTCGTGTTGGACAGCAGGGCTTTCACGCCCATTTTAGGAATTTACTGCCAAAAATACTGGACTAATACAACAAGAAAAAGAGACTTACTTTGATACTAAAAGTGACCTCGCTATAAGTGGAACAGGAAGAAATATAAAAAAT
>JAFELO010000262.1:659492-691674 GCA_017140195.1 Eumaeus atala | reverse complement strand
CTGTAGACACAGTAGAAATTGTTGGCGCACTTACACACACAATCACAACACCAATAAACTGGCTATATATTAATTTGTTAAAAACTAAAACGGTAATCAAATTTAAAAAAAAACATGAAAGCCTATGAATACACCATTCGAAAACGTAATAAAAATAATTAAGAGAGATGTAACATGAAGGCTTAACATAGACAGCTGCCGCTCCAAGAGTAGGTTGAGCAGCACACTCGTATATACCCCTGAAGCATTGTACAAAAATATTGTAGAAAATATCATATGGGAGACACTTGAATATGGAATTTGTTGCTGGCTCTCGGACTAATACACCAAGAAAAACAGACTTATTTGATAAGACAAGAGACCTCGCTATAAGTGGAACAGTAAGAAATATAATGTTAAAAAATGGCTTTACCATCGTTTCAGTTTAATATAAAAAAAAACTTAATAATATTACAAATATGTACATGGTTTTCAATATATGTATGGGTTAGCATCACGATGACTTTCTGCACCTACCCATTGAGATGACACTCCACGACTTTCTATCATACGGATCACAAAATAAAAGCACGTTCGATTGTTCCTACTCATACATATGTCACACATGTGTCACACATGAAGTATCCGGAGGAACTCTTTAAGTGATACCCGAAATATTCTCTAACCGCACGACATCGACCCTCAGCACCGGCAGCACCGGCAGCCAACCCAGGCTTATCCAGTCCTTACATCAGCCGACGCAGTGTCAGCCGGCGACGGTAAAAGAACTAGGTAAGCAGGGATCTCAGTCTCTTAAATCTCTCCCAGAGGGAAGGAACTCGACGCATTTGGAGAAAAAGTTTAAAGTTGTAGCGACCTTGCCCTCGACACATGAGCGTAAGGGTGTGCAATGTAGCGACCTTAACCCTCGACACATGTGCGTTCATTGTTTACTTGAAATACCATTTGTTAACATTCACATCCACACATACATACTATACAAATAATAACGTGCTCTTCCTTAGCTTTGTAGTCTGATAAAAATAAAAATTCTTCACCATCGGCCGGACTAAGTAGTGGACTTAGCTGGAATAAAAAAATAGATAAAACAAACAATGGGAAATGTAAAGAGAACAGTAAGGACAGAAATACGAGATATCCGCGATGGCAATAAGTCTCTAATCACTATAATCAAGGTTCGGATCCGTAGGTGACTCACCCACCACCTACGTATTAATTTTTCATCTAGCAGCGGGTGACCTCTTTTTGCCCCCGCACTCAAAGTATCCATTCATACCAATCTATAGCGCGAGCTCTTAGGACCCTTGACAATGGAAAGCCTATACTGATTGGCGCAGAAAGCAATGCGCATTCACCACTCTGGTTTTGTAAGCGTCGTCTATACTTGGGGCGAGGGCTAGACACAGAGTATAAGAAGACCGAAATGGAGGGCTTCATATTGAACAGAGGTTTATTCATTCACAACTCACTCCAACGTTCCACGGACCAAATGGTTATTCTAATGTGGATCTGACATTTGCGACAAGTGGACTACGCATACACGAAGCTTAAGCGACCATCTGCTCGAGAGAGTTGTGGATTGAGCCTACTTTCGATCGACGCTATTGGTGCGAATGTGTAAACCAGGAAATCAGCAGATGAACTTGCCAATCCTTTTAGTGAAACACTTACGCAAACTGCCAAAAGATGCCTCAGATATCGCAAGAATGGGGAGCTCAGGGGCTACGAATGGGGAGAGTATCTATATACTATATAGCAAGAATTTTGACCCTTCATTTTTATTCATAGGGAGGGGGATATTAATTTCCTATGCGTTTATGTTTCAAAATAATTCAAAAGCTATATTTGAAAAACGACACATAGGAAATTAATTTCGCTCATTTAGTTGAAATTTGAGAATAGGAAAAATGAATTCTGTGACATTCATTGTTACCAAGTCAGCAATTACGTCCATTTAACATATTACCTATTAGTGTGGTTTCCGGAAACCGCAATGTAAGTGAAATTTGTATGTATAATTTAGAGAAAGAAAACAGATAGTCTTGAGCCAAAAGATGTTAACTGCTACACATAATAATATAGGTACGCCAACGTAATAATACAACATTGACGTAGTAGATGTAGCCAAGTGTAATGCAACGTGCACCAGATATACCTTAAACTTTTGGGCATAATAATAATATTTACGTGTCCCAAAGTAGGGATTGAAAATAATTGTATATGTCGTAGCCGTATTGTACAAGTCGCCGTATAACATGACGGCTAGCTATTTTCAAAAACAATGCAGTTTTGTTTTGAAGCCGGCCAACGATTTGCCGGATTGTTATTGCGAGACGTCCTTAAAGGCTATGATAATTGTCGATACAATCATGAGATTGGGCAACATTTTGAGTTTAAATGAAGAAAAATACATAACCACGAAGGTTAATAAGGCCTTAGAACCTATCTGTTCATAGTATTTTACGTGTCCGTATTTGACAATCGACTCCATAGTTGTTGCCATATCAAGCAACACCGTGAATGCTATAATTAGGAATACACGCTTAAAGCGTGTCAAAGAAGCAGCCAATGATCCACTTTATGTCAATAATACTAGCTTCTTTGATAACGTATAATGCTGAACATTTTCTGGCGGAATTTCGCTCAGCCGTATTAAATCCGGCTAATCGCCACAAAACAAAACGTCACTGCTTTTGAGTATTGCTGGCCGTAATGGAATACGTCGATGTAAACAATCCGACTGTGACATATACAAATATTGGAAATATTTTAACAAGTGTTGTGGATTGGATGTTGTTACAACATCCAATTCACGACAACACATACAATTTATAATGACACAATATTTTCCACCACACTTAAGGATTATATAAGAAAGAACGCAAAACATAAGTCAATTCAAATTACACTATCAAACGATCAAAATGACTGAACGATTTAAAATGTGAATTGTGAAGAGCTTTATTAAGTAGTTGTGAAGGATGCGGGGAGATTAGGGAAGGAGTAGCTAAGAGAACAGAGAGAAGTATATGGGCAGCCCGTGATGAGGTGACGGCTACCGGCGGCTGCTGACGCCACTCGTCGCTGATGACGGTGGAGACTCACCGCGCGTCGCAACCGCAATGTGTGCGCGCGCCCGAGCCCCGCGGCAAGCCCGCTTCCCTGTCCGCCCCGCCCTCCCGCACAGTCAAGACTCTGCGCCGCTGCCGCCACAAGACGGACTGTCTTGTACTTTGGAAAGAACCTTCTTATACAAGTTTGTGCGTACCGCGCGCACCTGACAGCGCTAGAAGCGAGGGTATCCGACACTTGCTCCTGCCACAAAGCACACACGGGAATTCGCAAGGGAGAAGCCCGCTTCTGTTGCGTAGCACACGATTGTTGTTTAGCTGCAGAAGTTCTCGTAGATTTAACGTCCAACGGTTGACCGATAACGTTCAGTGAGCGCAGCGCTGACTCACATTCGAGCGGGGGGAAAACTGCCGATAAAGGAGAGGGCGGTGGCGGAACGGCACCTAAAGACGCAAGACGTAAAATTAAACATCATCACCATTATCACTACCACCATCACAAAACACACAACTGTCCATTCCACGATGCTGCTCCACCTCCCGAAGACAAAGCAGTAGTAGCGCAAAAGACCATCTCACCTTATCATCACATCCCGAGTAAACTCGAACCAAATGTACAGCATTTGTTCAGTTTTATTAAGAGCGTGCTGAGCGCTTGGGCCGCGGAAGAGGGACTCACGAGTACCGAAGAGTATTCAGAGCCAGATGAACGTATAGTTCGTCGGCGAAAGCTGAACAAGTACAAGAAGCGTACTGATGTACTTAACATACGACGTATTGTTTATGAAGTGTCAATCTTACAAGGAACCAAGCTTCTTGGTAATGTACGATTTCGTCACTATCATTGGAAAGGAACTGCACAAACGTGCAATGAAGACTTTCTACGTAAGGTACGTATATATAGTAGTAATTTAATAACAATGTATAGATAGCACCAGGGTTATGTCAATATAGTTTACATGTTAAATGTTCTTGTATATCTGAAAGCAAATCCCACAAACTTTACAGTCCCACAAACTTTACAAATGATAGATATGTTGGTGTAGGATATAAATACGTTCGGTACCTTTTCAACAACATGTACGCCAGGAAATATATGGTCACAGGCCGCTAACAACACAATCGAAACACGTTTCAACGCATTCTCGAGATAACTAAGAATGGCATTTAAGATAATAGAATAATAGATATCCGTTATTCTGTTAACTCAGCTTAACAGTTCTAAGCATGATTGATATTAGGTATCCATGCGAAGAAATTGGAGATTTGTATGAAAATATAAATGCTTTAATACCTTTTTATTTTAGTTAATCAAAATACTACCCCAAAAACAAGGCACCCCAAAATCAAAATACTAATTGCGATTTTGCCATTTCAATGCTACTGCCATTGAAGCCTCCCGAAGAGAAAACTCCGGAAGACAAAATAACAGTAAAAAAGAAACCGTCTCACCCTATCTTTACATCCCGAGTAAACTTGAACCAAATGTACAGCACTTGTTCAGTTTTATTGAGAGCGTGCTGAGCGCTTCGGCCGTGCAAGAGGAACTCATGAGTTCGAGTAAGCTAAAGAATTACAGGAAGCATACTGATGTATTTAACATACAACGCATAGTTTATGAAGTGTCACTCTTACAAGGAGCCGAGCTACTTGGTATTGTACGATTCCATCACTATCATTGGAAAGGAAGTGCACAAACGTGCAATGGAGCCTTTATACGGAAGCTACGTATATATAGTAGTCATTTCACGAGTACCGGAGCATATTCAGGGCCAGATGAACGTATAGTTCGTCGGCGAAAGCTAAAAAATGGAACAAACGTACTGATGTACTTAACATACGACGCATAGTTTATGAAGTGTCAAGCTTACAAGGAGCCTAGCTACTGGTGATGTACGATTCCATCACTACCATTGGAAGGGAACTGCAACTAATAACGTGCAATGGAACCTCTTTACGTAAGGTACGTATATATCGTAGTAATTTAATAACAATTTATAAATAGTGCCAGGGTTACGTCAGTATAGTTTACATGTTAAATGTTCTTGCATATCTGAAAGCAAATCCCACAAACTTTACAGTTCCTCAAACTTTGCGAATGACAAATGTATAGTTGTAGGATATAAATACGTTCGTAGCTTTTCAGCAATATGTATACCAGGAAATGTATGGTCACAAACAACACAATCGAAATACGTTTAACGCATTCTCGAGATAACTAAGAATGGCATTTAAGATAATGGAATAATTGATACCCATTATTCTGCTATCTCAGTTTAACAGTTTTATATACTCTATACGAAGTAATCGGAGATTGGTATGAAAATATAAATGTTTTAATATTTTTTTATTTTAGCTAATCAAAATTCTACCACAGAAACAAGCTATCCCAAAATCAAAATACTAATTGCGATTTTGTTATTTCAATGCCACTGCCTCCTGACGATGAAACTCCCAAAGACAAAGTAGTAGTGCCACAAAACCGTCTCGCCCGATCTTTACATCCCGAGTAAAATCGAACCAAATGTACAGCATCTGTTCAGTTTTATTGAGAGCGTGCTGAGCGCTTGGACCGCGGAAAAGAGACTCACGAGTACCGGAGAATACTCAGAGCCAGATGAACCTATAGTTCATCGGCGAAAGCTAAAAAATACAGGAAGCGTACTGATGTACTTAACATATAACGCATAGTTTATGAAGTGTCAATCTTACAAGGAGTCAAGCGACTTGCTAAAGTACGATTTCGTCACTATCATTGGAAAGGAACTGCACAATCATGCAAAGAAACCATTTTACATAAGGTACGTATATATAGTAGTAATTTAATAACAATTTATAAAAAGCACCAGGGCTATGTCAATATAATTTACATGTTAAATGTTCTTGTATATCTGAAAGCAAATGCCACAAACTTTCGGCCCTATAGGAAGGCGACGGGTAAACTTGGGCCCGGGAGACCACTACTTACACTGATGCTCCAGCTAGCTCTTTTTCATAGAGTTTTAGAGGCCTTTTTTCCGAGGTTCGTTCAACATGTCCCGCCGGCGATGACGTCCATCTCAGATTTGTTAATTGTACGTGATTGGGGTATCACAAAAGGCGGCGTCCAATAGATTCGCCGTCGGCTTACAACCACATAGCGCTCCTAAGCGAAACCGCAAAATTATTAATAATTTAAGCGAATTATTGCGGGTCGCCTGGTTAGACACATCGAGGGCAAGGGGACTTGTCTGAAAGACAGTTTGGGTTTAGGAGACAACGCTCGAATATTCACGCCAGTGTGACAGGGAGATGTTGTCGTAGCAGTATCACTTGATATAGCCAATGCCTTTAACAGCATCCCGTGGGCAACTGTTATGGAAGCTCTGCGGTATCAAGGTGTGCCTAGTTATTTGCACAAGATCGTGGAATCCTACCTCTCAAAAAGGTTCATAGAATATCCTGGCAGAGGCGGCTGGCAGCGGCAGGTAATGACGTGCGGTGTTCCACAGGGTTCGGTTCTTGGACCACTACTGTGGAACATTGGTTAAGGTTGAGTGCTGCGAGGAGTAATCCCTCATGCCGTGATACCCATGTCACCGCTAGGGGAAAAACTTTCTCTGGGGCAGTTAATAAAGCAACTGTTGGTACGAGCGAAGTTTTTAAACGAATGAGATGGTTGGGTTTATTAGAGGTTGCTCCCAATAAACGTGAGGCAATATTTTTCCACGGTCCTCGTAAATCGCCCCCGATAGCCTCCCAAATTTCTGTGGAGGGTGTTACAGTTGCCGTCCGGTTAACACTGAGATACCTCGTATTGGTCAGCAAGGTGGAGCTTTCACGCTCATTTTAGGAATTTACTGCCAAAAATACTGGACTAACACAAAAAAAAAAAAACTTACTTTGATAATAAAAGAGACCTCGCTGTAAGTGGAACAGGAAGAAGAAAATATTAAAAAATGACCTTACCAAGGTTTCAATTTAATATAGAAAAAACTTAATAACAAATATGTATATGGTTTTCAATATATTTATGGGTCAGCATCACGATGACTTTCTACACCCACCCACTGAGACGACACTCCACGACTTCGTAATATACAAAATCACAAAATTTAAGCATGTTCGATTGTTCCAGCTCATACATATGTCACATAAGAAGTATCCATAGGAACTCTTTAAGTGATACCCGAAATATTCTCTAACAGCACGACATCGACCCTCAGCACCGGCAGCACCGACAGCCAGGCCAGGCTTATCCAGTCCTCGCTCCAACCGCCGCAGTATCCGCCGGCGCTGATAAAAGAACTAGGTAAGCAGGGATCTTAGTCCCTTAAACCTGCCCCAGAGAGAAGGAGCCAGACACATTCGGAGAAAAAGTTTAAAGACATCGGACAAGATAGATTCGATCGACCTCCATGCAAATCGCCGATTGCGAGCCATCGCTCGTCACTGGAAAGTGGGAAAAAACTAGCAAGACTTGCAACAAATTCTCTGTACAGAATGACGCATTACTCGCAACTGACAAAAGCCGAGGACAATGCTATCAATATGGGAACCGTCCTGACCAAATCTACACTCTTACTCCTTGCGAGCGCAGACATTGCCCTTCATCACGTCAATGTGAAAAAAAATATTTTAATCAAATACATTTTTAATTTTCTTATTTTTTATAGAGTAAGCACAACATCTCTGTTAAGTTATTGTTAACTCCTGAATGGTAAGTGTGATCGACATTACAGTCTCCAAAAAAATAAATATATTTCCCATTGCCCTCAACATGCTCGTAGATTAATTTGCCTCCCGCACCACCGGCTAGGCCATGCACTACCTCAAAAAAGAAAACGTTGGTTGATTTCTTTTGTTAAAATTCATTTTTTTTTTAATGAGGTTCGCAGATATACTTACAATTTGTTAATTTATATATATAGGTAGGAGGTCTTTCTATATTCCACGTAGTAACGTCTTGCTCATCTGTATTTTCTTCCATTTGCTTATACACATACACTTCCTTATAGATTGTATGTAACTTTAAGAATATTCTATAGTGCCCACATAAATATTACACTGACGTCATCCATTGACACATTTCGCAGATTTTAATATTTGATTTTATCAGAAAATAAATAAAATTGATTGAATGTCATCATTCATGCTGTCTTGGATATTGAAACGAGAAAATATTAACACGACCCCACCGTAATGTTATCCAAAGAAGTGCTAAGCAAACTAATATAATATATTGGCTGTCCGTATTTAGATAACCTAACTTGAATCTCATTACTTAAGAGTTAAGTGATATTTCCAAAACCTTATAAATTAATAAATGTTTCAAATTTAATTTACGCTTTTCGGTTTTTATCAAAACTTAGTCATAACACAAGTTTTAATAATATGGTAAAATCAAACCCGATATAAGACTGCAACCTGCTCCCAGGACTACAATTGTAAAGATCTAGAGCATATACAATTCCAAAGAAAAGAGAGTAAAAACAGATACACGTCTTATTTAATTTTCATTTCACTTCCATCTCGTTAGAAGAAAAAGAAAAACTTTGCATTTTGCGCGAGCGATAAGACAATATGGATTCGCGGAAGAAAATATTTGTTTTTAAGCTATAAAATATAAGGATGGGTCCTCTTCATGGAGGATGATGAAAATAATGTAGCTTATATATTAGTAAATATATTTGTGTTCTGATAAACCTTACAAATGTCGTTAAATATATAACCAATATTTTGTAGTTTTATCAGAGTGATTGTGTTGTATTTATACATCAGAAGACTCATATACTCGAATCTCGCGCCTAAAATGTTGGCCCGACGCAGCAGATGATTTTGTACCGAGAAAATACGAAGATACAACTAGTGCCGCCTAGTTTTATTGGAAGACACCGATGCGACCAATCCATTCCGTTTCAAAACATAGACGTGTAAGCATCCTAAAGTTTGGATGCCTTCCGCAGTGAACACATGGACAGAATTCGAACTCCTAAAATGGTTAAAGTTGTTATTAATGTTAGTTATTCATATCGGGCCCCCCTGGACCTGTCGGCTGTGCTTGTGGTTCGGGCATGCAAAGTGGCCAGAAGACCGCACGCAGATACTCACCCTTCAGGGACAGGCAGATCAACAGTATAAGAGGTACAACTTTAAATCTATTGCGTGGCGTGGCGTAAACGATTTAAACCCCCTTTAGAATACATCCAAATACGACAAGGTTCCTTCATCAGAGAGTCTTGACCCAATGTGGTTAGAGGGCAACAGTCTTTTATATAGAATTCCTGGGTCTGAACCTGGGAGCCATTTTATGGTGCATCGAGACTTAGCCGCTTGACGATACATGGATATTCGCAACAATAAAAAATTCAACTCCAACAAACAGTATGGTAAATAAAAAGTTTCTTTAGTATATGAGCCAATTTAAGAATCCTTAATAACTGTGCTTTTTAAATAGTCAATTTTCTTTGATCACGTTGGCACCGTAACTCACTTTACTACCCCATAGCTCGAAATGCACTTTATAAGAAAGTAATATAAGTAGTTTTGATAATAATATCTCTCTCTTCGTGAGCAAATTCGAAAGTTCTACCATAGGTTAGGCGAATTATATAACATATTCACTGGTTTCAGTTTCTTCCGTTACCATATTCACAATTATATGTTTATGTGTTGTACATTTATCATAAGATTTATTTTTGCCAATGCCTATAAAACTGAACACGAAATTTGTTTTGCACATTTTCGTTTAAATAATACTTACCTATGATGAAATGTTATAGTCATTTTATTTTATAATGTGATTTAGAAACGACTTAAACTTTTATAACTGTAGAATTTTATTTTGTTAAGAAAATGTGCTATCAAAATCATTTTATAGGCCTAGATTTGCCGATTGACATTATTTTAACATTGTTGATGTCTGTAGTGCTTAACAAATGCGGCAGCACGTTTGTGTACTTAATATATAATTTCAATTATACACAAGTTCTAGATGTATATGTATATAATTTTGAACATATCACGAATTAGTACCTGATTTCAGTTTACAGGTACCCTGAGGGTTTCAGTGTCGATCAATAATTGCTTTTAATTTTATATTGTGGACTCTGTAGATATAATAACCATTTATTTTAACGATACATAAATATGTATTAAATTTATATTTCTAATTTTATTTATCTGTTTCATAATTGTTTTGTGATTCAAAACTTAATTTATAATATACATATGTACAACTAAATTATTAATATACATATGTTAAATATTCCAATTTAATAATTACGAACTTATACAATCGGTTTTCAGATAATATTGTACTAAGAAAATGTAAGTAATAAAATAAATAAACAAATATAAGTGACTAAATAAAAATAAAAGAAGTCGTTTAACTGCAATTGTATTTCATACTTCAATGACATTTGGAAGTATCACAGGACAGTTATGAATACTCAGAAAAGACTGTGTGTTGAAGTAAAGTACGAATGTAATAGGTGTAATACTTCTATAATTTAATATTAAATTGAATTCAATTTATGTTTAGTCCACGATCTACGTCATGAATTTTAACCGTTTGAATGTTTTGTTTAACTTTGTCGGAGCGTTTATCGAACTCTGTTTTAGATCACATGAATATCTAAGTAATAAGGAATTCCGAACTCGGAATAATATTTAATAATTATTTTACCCGTTTACCATCCCTTCCCAGAACATTACTGTGTAGTGTTTTCAAATCTTAGCAATAGATTTTTATATTTTATAATGGTATTTGCAAAACTTTTGAACAACGCCTAAACTGTAAGCGCCTTCACGTGTTTTTTGAAATGTATATGTTACCTTGATGGTGTTCGTGCACATAAAATACTTCGGCGAATTGGCTCATTATTAAAACATACTTTGGATGCCAACGAGTTCTATGAAATGTGTTACATTCCTATTGTTTCTGAAGTATGTAAATAAGTTCAATTTTGTAATATGTTAGATGATTACTTCTTATTGCTTGTGAATAAAAATAAAATGTATTAATGAGTTTTCGATATTCCATGTTGTTTTGTTAACCTTGTTGTCTTAGACTGTATCATTAAATAACCGCGACAAAGTCTATATATACTGTAATGACCAACATTCGCGTAAACTTATTAATGTCATCACGAATATTGCAATTATATGCAGTGACTTTGCTATACGCAAGAAGGAACCCGACTTGTGACTTCAGCGCATTAGCATTCTGATAAATGTTCCTTGTGGACCTCTCTCCAGTTGTCGTATTGCAACCCATCGGAGTAAGGGAATGAGAAAACATTGAAGGTGTGTGACCATTGAATGTTCGAAGTTCGAGCACTATTAGCACGGGCATTGTATTATAGACTTATACATGTATAGGTAATAGTAATATTTAAAGATAATAAAAATATAACCTTTCGCATAATTACTATGCATGTATACATCCTTCCCGCCTCCCCACCTATGCGCCATCGAATACTCATAATGTGCACGAAACGTGACAACGTACCTTTTACTTTAGGGCGGTATCGTGGGAGTGAGACCACCCGTTGTAGCAGACCAATATGGCAGCAATTCAAATAGCGTGGCACTACGTATTACAACGGTGGTGCGGTTTGTGAGAACAAAGCATACGATACATAACAGCACGGCCTTGTCTTTATAATGGCCAGAGGTACCCTACAGATCTATATATCTCACTGGCTATCAGACAATTGTGTATTCTGGTGCTATTGTACAAAATCCACAACAAAAACTATATGTCAATGTTAACGCTTTCATTACACTTCACCTTCAAACGACCGGCTGGCGCAGTGGTAACATAGCTCAGATAATCAGAGGTCGCGGGCTCGAATCTCGCCCAAGTCCTGGATGTTTATATATGAATTATATGTATTGACTATAGTAAAAATCTTAAATATACAATTTCTTGACCTCACAAACAATGTCAAATATATTTCCGTTGTCTAGTACCCGTATCACAAGTCCTTACGGTACTGAGCAAAGGGCTATGCTATCGTTGTGTGATAAGTCCACAGATATTATTATTATTATTATTTGTTGGCAGCTGAGGTCCAGATCAATGGTTCTACCTAAAAAGGCTCATAAAAAATAATAGCCTTTCAATTCTACTATTCACAAGCCTTCTGCCGATCTTACCCAAATTAAATAGCTATATTCGACAATTTACAATTCGACTGGTTTTTAAACCGTGGTGAACCGTGTTTTATAGATCAAAACCAACCACATACAAACTGCATTGAGAAGTCTATCACAAGTATATACTTGTGTACTAATTATTTATTATTTCTTTTAATTAAATTTATATTATCTATAGTAATATTATAAAGATTAAACATTTGATTATTTATTTATTTTGTTAGCAAGGAATGAAGAAACTGGCTGGACCAATTTGAAGTCTTTTACCATAAGAATTCTACATTATCGATGATGACCATAGGCTATTATTTCCTTATTATATATAACATATACTAAAACATTATAGATTATTATGTTAACTTCGATCATTAAAAGACATTCATAGTTCGAGGTGAAAAAAATATCAAAGCACTCCTCATATCGCAGCTGCAGAAATTATTGACAATTAGCTGTCTATTCTACGTCCGCACCGACATGCATCCGTTCGCACATGCTTAATCTTTTTATAGTATAAGGCGGTAAACAAGCAGCCCAAACTTTTTCTGACTACAGATACCTATAAACATCCGCACAACCATACCGCACCTTACATCAAAAGTACTGGCTTTGTCGAGTTTATTTAGTTATTAGATATTTAACAAGCCCACGTTGCAGAAGCTATTAAAGTCCCATAAGTCATGGGAAAGAAATGAATCTAACGCGTTTAACATAAAGTCTATTTTAAAAACTGTGCTTCAATTTTCATAGCGAACACCCCCTGTCATCACCGCACAATGCGATTTTCTTCGGTACTACTTTTCACATTCACAAATAGGGGAGGTAGCAGGTGAATATTATAAATATGGAAATTTATAAAATTTCATTTCACATGTAAAATGTTCGATGCCTACTGTATAGTCTGCCTCGCGGCCCAGTGGCTGTTATATACTTATATGTGTTGATGCATTACATCATGATGACATATGGAGGGCTGCGTGACCATCTTAAGAGATGGGCTCCAGGTGAGGACTATTACGTGTATGACCGCTGAGGTACACACGCAAGGTGTCAACATCTCATGGCATTCCGGGCCGTACTGGATATTGTACGTGTTTAACAAGAGCATCGGCTGTCATAGGTGTTATCATAATACTAGTCAATATATTGACAGATATGCAACACCTCCCTTTTTATAATAAACAAACAGCAACTGGCTGACATGGACCGATGATGATCATAACTCTGCATGCAAGATCTGACGCTACAGACTGGACATAGGCTCTTATGTGCGATGGGGTTTCTATGTCCTAGCTATGTTTCCTTATATGAAAATGGTTTTCTACTTCCTAATAACACTTATTGTGGAGATATGAATTTATGGATTTACTATGGTCTATGGAATAGTATGGACTACAATTTCCTTGTGATACATAACACCTGCACACGGGAATATTGCGATGTTGTCAATGACTATTTTATATTTTAAGGTCCATCATTACTCCCGAATAAGCCTCATATGACTTAATCAACATCTTCCTATACTTATACTGAATGGAAGTAACACCAAAATTTAGGGAAGCACATGTCATGCATTTGGCTTCCCCTAATTCCTATAAAGTAGAAAACTCTTAGAAGAATTTGATTCACATATAAGCCTCATGAAAGTTTTAGTAATATTTCCACCTAACGACAGATCCTTCTAAATTTTAGATTGATTTATTAACTCTTGTATATCTCGGTCCTATGTATTGTTATAATCATATAACTAAACTTTTATTACATACTTTATCTTAATTTTGTAATCACATTTGAAATTAAGTTTTCATGTATTAATTTATTACATCTATGATGAACAACTTTTTCTTTAAAATATAGTCTTATATATCAGGTATGCGCCTAGGCCATGAAAAAAAAAGATATTTTCCAAAATAAATACTTGCGAATACAATTTATATGTGATGACTAATTATGCGACAACATAAAATGCTTTTATTTTTTTAAATTTCAAGCAATAAGTAAATTTTATGCTTCATTGCATGAGTACACCTCTACTAGTAAAGGGCTGTATAGACACAGAAACAGACAGAGAATATAAGAGGAATATAACTAACACCTGTGTGCATATACTTTCTTCCCTTTTTTAATAATTTAGTATATGTTAACACGACTGATTCATAATATAAAGTTATTGTAAAGGCACTACTTGTGTATATAATAATTTAGGACTACTACAATTCCTGGTCATCGTCGCAGATGATCTGCGACGATTACGGACACCGAGGCGAACCTCATAACCCGTGTTGGGTCGCGAGGGACAACTATCCCTTCGGTAGCGGGCCCGCATTTTGCGGGTTTGCCATCGTGGCTTATGAGCTCAGGGGCGGAATGTAGGCCTGTTTAGGGCCTGTGTGCTGTGACTGTTGGTGAGTAGTGAGTTGGGTGTGTTATGCATGAGCATGTGCTAGTCCGCTTGGTGGATCACGGGGGGGGAGTTCACGCGGATACGGTCTCCCGTCAGGTGGTCGCGCGTGCAGCGGGGCCTGGTCGCGTAGATGAGCATGCGGTCCATTGTCTGCCCTATTGAACATAGCGCTCCACATTCGAAAACAAACTCATCCAGCGACTCTATCCGCAAGTCACGCGCGATCACATCATTGCGGACGTAGCGACCGGCACCCGTGATGACCCGTAGGGATATATTTTGCTGGGCTTACAGGCGTTTCCGCTGGGCCTGGGAGGTTAGCGCGTACCCTGCGGGGGCGGCGTAAGTGAGGCGTGACCGGATATACGTCTTGTAAATCCCCAATTTCGGCCGTGTAGGAAGTCGGGACGCTAGTACCAGCCACAGCATACATGGTGCATGACCCTACAACCTCCTATGCAATGGAATTGGGCCGGCACAACGGGGGATGTACCTCTCGCTCACTTGATACTGGCGTAAAGCGACAGCGTCGCTGTCGCGTTTCGAGCCGGTGTAAATCTGCGTTACAACAATGCGAATGTCCATGGGCGTTGGTAGTCATTAAAAGGTTCCGATTGCTCGTTTGCCCTTTTATGATATAAAAAAGAAAAAATACTTACATATATTGGAATGAAAAAAGGCACACAAGCCGAATTGTACCCATATACACATCTTGTTGGACCAATAAAATTAAAAAAATATCACTACAGAGGGTTTACTATAATATCAGAGGACGCACTTTGATGGCTCTTGAAATAATCGGTACTCATATAAAACACGAAACCATGGCCCGAAATCTGAAATTATGTATATGTAAGGAAGATACCTTGAGAAACACGACTTTCTTCGATCTCTTCGAATATTTTCACCTTCTTCTAGGGGGAGACAGAAGCTCGTCATCACGCTATCGATTGCACATTTACAACAAACTATTATAGGACACCTCTGTACAGAGGAGAACGTTCTGGAACCCATTTTATGTAGTGACTTCAATTTCATATTCAGCGGACGTCACTTATCAAGAAAATATTTCAACATACCTTCAAATAATACAAGTAAATAGTAATTCGTTCACAGATTATTATATTTTTAGTATGACACGATTAGAGACATAATTCCTGAAAATTTTTACCTTGCTTTTAACTTTTAGCTTACTTCTGACACAATATTACATATTAGGTCCTTACATATGAAATTGGCATTTTGTATGTGAGGGACAAAAAGTCGGATGTTTTTTAATATAATACATTTATTTCATCAAAGTATGAACCATTGTTTTCTATGTATTTTGCCACCTCATAGGTAGTTCGTTGATCCATTTACTAAAAAAAAGCTGTCGGACGGGAATCAATAAAACCTTTGAAGGAGCTGATTTTTTCCCTTGCAAGAAGTTATGCAAATTTCGAAAAAAAAAATGGTAATCTGTTGGAGCAAGGTACGGGGAATACGGAGGATATCTTAAACTTTCCGATTAAAGCTCTTCTAATTTGGTAGCCGTCTGTTGTGCAATGTGAGGTCTAGCGTAGTCGTGAAGAAGCTGTGGCGTGGAGCGATTGACCAGCCTAAGTAATTTACCCGCTAGCTTTTCCATCATGGTTTGCAATTGCTGACAATAGGCACCAGCCGTAATAGTCTGGCCAGATTTGAGAAAACTATAATGAGCCGGCACTAGTCCACAAAACGCTTACAAGTAACTTTATTGTGGTTAATTTTCGCTTGGGACAGGATTTGGCTGGCTGGCGAGTATTCAACCATTGCGCTGAGCACTTACGCTTATCGTAAGGAAACCATTTCTCGTCATACCTTCGTTATTGTGCCGGTTTAGTAATGTAACGCAGCAGTCGACGCGCGTTTGCAGGGTTTCTACGGTCAATTCCTGGGGTACCTTTCAAGCTTTATAATCTTCCCAATATGCTTCAAGTAAATTAAGACAGTTTTACCACTGATAACGCAGCTAACTCGGACGTGGTTTGCGATGGATCCGCTTCCACAACAGCCTTCAACTCTTCATTATCACCTTAGGCCCCAGGCCGTCCACGGGGCTTGTTCTGCACGTCGAAATTTCCAGAACGAAAACCTTGTAACCCAAAACGAACTGTTTTCTTTTGCAACGCGAACGCCATACACTACATTCGCCCATCTAGTCGTTTCCGCAGCACTAGTGCCACGGCGGAACTTTACTCGTAAATTATGCGATATCTTAAGTTTTCCATTTTGTAAAATGAGTGACGCAAACGGGAAAAAAACAGAAGAAGAAAACAAATGAATGACCGTCATCGAAGCACAAATGAACAAAAAAAAACATGAGGAGAAATTCGTGATGAATCCAGTACGAAAAACGCCAACTTCATGTGTAAGGACCTAATACTTATATGTGTTAATGCGTTACGTCTAGGGGTGGCAGTAACAGCTACAGGTCAATAACGAACTATATTGTTGTGTTGTTTTTAAGTAACGGTTATCGTAATTGTCCCGTTATCGTGCTGTTCGATGTGGTCATTATTTATGCATTGTTCTTATCATTGTGCTATTTTGGATTCTTTAACTAATAATAGTTATTGACTCTGTTGTTTAATGAGGTGTAATTTTAAATTGCTAATCGTAGTTTTGTACGAGAAATCTCTTTTCAATGTTTACTTTCTTTGATTTCGTGTCAGTAAGATTTCAAAATAGTACCTATTAAACATGCGCAATTGTTGATCGGACAACACTATTGAGTTTCGGCACTTTAAGTAGTTTTTTCATGAATCACTTATAGACACTAAAAAAACTATACGGGTCATAATTTATTCACTAGTTTATATTAATTTATGATACACTACAGGTACCAAAATTACCTGGTTATTAATAACACAAATAATCGCAGAGGAACAATTATGTACGCAATGCGTCAGACGAATAATGATTAGAACAACATTATTTTGCTGTCTGTTATACAAATCGTGTCATATTAAACCGCCAGTATTCCAATTGCAGAAAGTTCAAAATCGTTGCCACAATGTTACAGCAGACAACAAGAAAATAAAAAAATAAAAATGAACTTTATGACGTAGAATAAAGTACTAAAATCGACAGTAAAATTACATTATTTGCTGTTCTCATAAAGGAATAAAGAAATATGATTGGAACAACATTTATATGTTTTGTGTTATAGAATATCGCGTCGTATTAACATCGCCAATATTCTAATTGCATGAAGTTCAAAATTGTTACCACAATGTGACAGCAGACAATAAGAAAATATAGAAAACAAAAGTGAGTTCTATGCCTTGAGTAAAGGACTAACATCTAAAAATGAAATTCCATTATTTGCTGTTCTTAATAACGAATAAGGAGTAATGAAATTAAAATTCTTCTATTTTATTCCTTTATAAAAAATAATAAAGTTCACTTAATTTGATAATAAGCAAAATTTCTAAATGAAGAAACGTATCTGACATGCGCTATCTCTCTTATACTGTGTATAATGCTTTGTCGTTCGCGCCTGTGTGTCGTCACTTAATTGACGTGTACGCGTCAATAACAGAAGCTAATTACGATAACAGAATAAGTGGGAGTTCAATAATTCGTTATTCGTTGCGTAAGAATAACGAATTGTACAATCTGCTGTTGCAATAATGACCACCACTAGTTACGTAAGGATGACATATGGAGGGCTGTGTGACCATGCTAAGAGAAGAATTCTAGGTGAGGAGTATTACGTGTATGACCACTGAGGTGCACACCTATCCTAGCGACAATATCCAGTACGGCCTTCGTGGCCGTACTGGATATTGCATGAGTCTAAAACGGGCATCAGCTGTCATAGCTGTCATCTCAATACAGACTATGTAAATATCTTCACAGATATGCAATAGTGATAAGCATTTTCAACTAGCTTCAGTCCCGGGACAGGCCAAGGTGTTATTGGAACTTTTCAATACCTAATAACAATCCAGAGTTACACCCCCTTGCTTCCGTGAACACGTTAAGCTGTGGTTCTGCGCCTGATTTCTCTCCGGTGGAGCCGGACTGCCGTCCCATCAGAATAGGGAGATGATGGAACAGGGAGTGCCCTTGTGTCTGCACACACACTTGTGCATCATAATATGTCCTGCGCAGTTGGCTCTATAGAGATGGACGCCGTGGCATAAATTCGGTTAGGCCGACAGAATTAGTTATGGATACATTATAATTCCAACAAAATGTCGCAACACAACGTTCCGCTAGATTATCAGATATCTATCGGTCAACGACTGTCAAATGTAGTTCCAGCATATCTGGATAGATGACACTTCGCATGTGCCGTTAGATCCTTAAAATGCAAAGTATATATTTTAACTATTGTTTTTTGTAGTACAAAAAATTTGATACTTTTTATTTTATTAGTATACTAAAGTGTTCCATTATAATAAGCTATTTGTCCTTGTGTGACACTTGTATGTGTAAACTATTTGTACATATCCCTTTGTTTTGACTTCTGTATAGTTCATTTTTACTGTATAGAGGGCCAAACGAGAAACCGCACATTAGCTGTGCAGATGCGTTGCCCTCCTTTCCTCCTCCAATGAGCTACTCACAAACCACATGGAACGCGACACAACCCCGCCGTAAAGTGACAACTTTACGGCGGGGTCATGCAAGCGAGAGATGCCTCCCCTGTCGTTCCGTCCACATACAGCTGGAATTCCGCATGGCACTCACTTAATATTAAAAAAATAACATGAAAGATAATTCTGAAAAATGGATGACTGACCTTTGGACAGATTTTAGCTGCAAGGCCATACCCTGAGGCTAAAGTCAGTCAGTCGGTCATAGGCCGAGATATACTGGTTGGAAAGTATTACGCATCTTGTCATAGTGATCCGTGATACTTTATCTTAGGCAAATAAAACAAAAGTAGCAAATTTTTTCCTCGAATACCTGAAACTAGGAAATATTTCAATACTCCTCCATTAAATTCTAGTTTTTTACGTTGCTACTTTGCCAAATTCAATTTTATATTACATTAACCAATTTTGAATGTTCTACTTAAAATGCGGAATATAGTAGTATATATAATAGTAGCGCTTTCAATAAGTACACACGTATTAGATTCGGGAAAATGTATTTATTTGACGTCCATAAAACAAACATGTGTCAATTTTTTCTAAGGCTGTAATTCTTCTATACTGATATGAGTGAAACATTAAAAACATAATTATTT
The DNA here is from genome assembly GCA_017140195.1 of Eumaeus atala. NCBI lineage: Eukaryota > Metazoa > Arthropoda > Insecta > Lepidoptera > Lycaenidae > Eumaeus > Eumaeus atala. The sequence goes on along the minus strand of JAFELO010000262.1, from coordinate 671,837 downwards.
ACAAATCCTAGACTGGGAAAAGCCCAGGTGTTCAGGTATTCGCGAGAATTACATCGCACCATAACATTATTAACAAAAAAATACCTAAACGAAACTAAAACACCATGTTTCACTGAATTTCAAATATAACAATAAATAATACCAAATGTATAATGTTATAATGGTAATGAATAAGAAGAAAAATGCTAACATGAAACATTCTATTTGTTAAATAAAATAATTTGATATGTGAAATTTTGAAATGAATAAAGACTAGTCGATACGATGACCAAAAATCAAAATTGTGTCGTTAATTCCGAATAAAATGACATCAGAAAGCGACAATAATTTATTTTCTATCATTTCATTCCTCTGACGTTTGCGACTGATGATGTCTATCAAAAGGATTTTTGCAAAATAAAAAAGAAACTTAACATGCCGAAGAAAGCTAAAAGACACTCGTTAACCTTGGTTTAAACTTTAAATTGAGTTATCAATGTTCAAAACTAATCACATTTCTCACGTTACTGCACGCATTGTGTCAAATAAAACTGAATTTAATAACAGCAATAAATGACACATACAAGATTAGACAATTAATAGATCACATGAGACGCTAGCAAATACAAACTTTAACGCTTGCTCATAACATGGCATACAGTTTTCAAGGCTGTATTATTTACAGAACATGAGAACGGTTCATGAAAATGGTCTGGCATTTTTCATTCATTTAACCAAACGAGTAATAAGTAAATTTACAATGGGCGCTACAGTGTCTAAAAACAAAATAAAACTAATGATGTCCACAATAATACACATAAATATAATGAAAAAGTATTCTCTTTTTACACAAATATTCACAGTTTATTTCCTCAAACTAGTAACAAGATATACTGTATACGTACTTCACTATAATAGAGCGAATAAATTGTGAAAATTTGTACAAAAATATGATACTTATATTCAAATAATTTCGTGAATTCCTTCACTATAGACAACTATGAACGTACCTACATATTACAGTTGACAGATAATGTAAAATACTCCATAATGTCAACGATGAGAATTGTATAATCAAAGTCGTGCAATTAATGGAACTTCTATCGAATCGTCATTCAATAAAGTTTCCAAATAATACATCATTACGATTAATGGAATTACGAGTATAGAATAATGATAAAACTTACTTCTGTTGGTAGACGAATTGTGGGACCGTAAATGGGAAGCTCTATATTATGTGAAACACTTAGAATAAGATATTAAATTAGTTCTGTACATAGTCTACAGTAAAAATTATAAATCCCTAATACTTAAATAAATAACAATAGGACTATCTACGGAGATGTATATTGTATATACATTACGTTATGTGGCACAGACTACTTTTATGACTGAACATTACCTATGTGGAAGCCAAGCTCGAACGACACCTGTAACATTTGTATGACTCCTCCATAGTCCTTCGAGCCTGGTAATTATCTACACGTTGAAAAGAAGACACTTTCCATTTGAATATTTCAAATTGCCCAAAGGAATAATATGCTTAGCCGCTAAAGGTTGAAAAATTCAAACAATTTGAGTACTCCATATTACAAAGTAGCTATATAAATAAATATTCATTTATTCAATGCTCACTCGATGAACCTTCTGCGCTCCTCTCGCACAAACATGATATGCCAGATCAGCAGTGAAACCTGACTTAACTTCAACTTTTGACTAAACACTATCTACTTACCTACACTATTTGTAAACCAACGTAAGGTTGTCAACAATTAAAAAACAACAGGTTAAAAATTATACAAACAAAATGGTAAACCTATTGTCTCTATTCATACACAAATTAAACTCTTATATATATAACGCATCAATTTGTATAATATATACTTTATATTTCTATTGTTTTATTTTACCGCACACAAACACTACTTGTTTCAAATATCATTGTTCTTAATATGTCATATAACATTAAATAAGTATATCACATCTACTCAAGAAGTACTCGGTTCAGAAGAGGTTTATAACATGCTATTAACTATATGGTGTTTCAAATTAGACTAGAACAATTTTTCCACCTACTTCATATCGTAATAATTATATAAGGCACTCCATTAATTTTGCTGCATTTTTATTCGAAAAAGTTGAGAGACGAACACTTGAGGTTTTTTTGCTAAACGAAGACCGATGGAAGTATTCAGTTGATTAATCCCAGGAGGATAAATAAATTATTTTTAATGTTTTTATTTGAAGTTTTAAGTTAAAAGTGAAATATTACTTAGTAATTTTTAGGCTAAAAATACTGAAACTTTGAAATTGAATTTAATTGAAGACTCAATTGTCGCTAGGATAGTTTTGTAAATTTATAGAGGATACAATAATTTTAGGGCAAATTACTGTGGATTATAAGAAGACATTAAACATAGAGTAAAGACAGAACCCGCAAAATATATATGTACCGAACATAAAGCAATGAAAATAAAAATCTAATAACTTAGGATTTGTGTTATATTACCTTTTTTTTTAAATATATAAATATAAACATATATTGAGGACAAAAATGTTTTTATATTATCATTAAACTAATGTAGTTGTCTAAATTTTTATAATCTCAGAATTAGATATTGACAGATAATAATCAAAATTTTACAGGCAGGTCCAATCGTAAAGTCGGGAAGCATTTCAGAAGGAAACTTACATTTAAGTAAAGCAAGGAATTTGTTATATAACTTTAGAAGATACCGAACATTCTTCTATTTGTATTTATCTTATTATTGGACCCCTAATTATTATTTATTTAAAATGCCTTTTATTTGATAGGTAATCTCTTTATAAATTTAACTACCTAAGTATACTTACAGGACTCTCAACGTTCATTAAAATTTTAAGGGTTACATTTACGCTCTCGCGCGGCGCCCTATTGCCCTACCAGTAGCTTTGATATACTTTACGATTTTATACTAAATTACATTAAATACATAGGTTATACGAATTACATATCGTTTTAGGGTAACTCATTTAAAAAGAAATAGCCAATATTCTTATTAGTAGCCATCATTCTCGTAATCTTATTTTAAATTTTATTTACTTCTTAAATACAGTTTTCAATGTATATTATATTTAATTTAGAAAACGTTTTCAATTTTGTATCAATTTGAATGAGAAAAAAATATGTTTAAATTTTATCTGTTCTATTTTCATAAATTGCTTCTATCTACGACATTGCTACAACTTTAATAATCCAGATTGAGCTAACCGCGTATAGGTCATGTACGTCACGCACAGGGCTGTATATGTTCGTCTAAACGTTGGTCCCTATATTGCTATTGTAGTTATGATATTCATATCTAAAGCGGTATAGGGCTGACGCCGCGCTGCGACTGGCTTCTCCGATTAAAGGCACATTATATCGTGTTCTGTTTTGTTTAATTTCCATTCATACCGGTACCGTCGCGTCATTACGCACGTCAACATATTCGCTCTCGAAGGTCCATCTATAAGTATTTAAGGGGAAATTGTTTTATAATCTACTATAATGTATATGAATTCAATGACGCACCACTGCTTAGATGATTCTCGTAAACATTAATAAATTTCATATCACATTCTAGTTTTATGACATCATACGAGGTCGGCATACTTTTGGCAACGTGGTGGTGGAATTTATCTAATTACCTAGAGGCGAAACCGCCTAAAAATAGCACTAAAGACTCTTTTCAATCAAAAGTTGTCTTCGCATTTGATCTCCCGGGGCTGCGAGTGCCACAGCTCGGGCGGACCGTCCCAATCGTTGAACGATTCGAAGACGAAGCCATCAGACTCTTCGTTCTCATGTGCGATGTCGGCACGGCTGAACGCTTCAGCAAACTTGCCGATCTCGGTGGAACCGAAAGCCTGTTGGAACGCGGGGAGGGGAACCACTGGTGGTCGTTTTTCCTCGGGAGGAGGTCGGGGCTGCTCCGGGTAGAAGTTCTCCCGATCGACGGGTCTCATCGCTTCGGACGCCATCATACCGCGCATTTGCTCGCCACACTTCATTTTTGCGTCGCCGTTGTAAGGCATGTCGTAAGCGTTGTAATGGGGAGCTTCTGGGGTGCACGTTTGGCTGTGATGATGCATGTTATTTCCCTGAAAAATATAATACACCTTTGTCAATTCATAAGTTTTATTGAAATAGAGATACAAATTGACATTTGCTTTTTAAATACAAAATACGAGTATTTCTTGAAATTTGTACCTGCTGCACCCGATACAGGCTGAGTTACATGTTCATCACCGAGTCGCAAAATATTGTAGTCACTTTACCAGCGAAAAATATATAACATGCAGACATTATATAAAGTAACTTCGAATAAAATGCGAGGGGACTGAATTTAGTCGCGTCTCCTTCGCGATCTCGCGAGCGCGTTACATTTTATGGTCACCGTAGTCCCTTTTGATTTGTTTACCAATACGGTGTGGGGGCGAAGGTGGCGCGTAACAATCGATGACGCGTCTGCCCTCTTATCAATAGTCCAATCGTCATTTTGGTAAAGAAAAGGTACATGTTTTATTTCATAAATTGAATGAGGATCGAGTAATGATTACCCCATTGCGGTGATGAAAATGATAGAGGGTCCCACGTTCACAGGAGACCATATATATATATATATTTGTAAATCAATGATATAATTATTTATTCTAGTCAAACTGAGGGCAGGTTCCACAGGTTGGTATTAAAGTATAAGGTAGCCATTCGACATATAACTCGATATACGACAAAATGCTTCCTGTTAATTATTTCAAATCGGAACTTATTTGCCAGTTAAGTTCTTAATAGGATAACCGAGATTTTGATAGGAACCTGTGAATCAGGCGATACATGAAGGAACACCACTGACCTTCATTAGACGACAATCAGGAGCATAACGTACGGGCTCTCGTGTGCAGGCGGACCTCGACCACGAGCCCCCGACGTTGCCGCCGTTCCATCCTCCAACGCCCGGAATACCCGACTTTAAGAATAAAACTTTAATTTAGTTTTATTTTTAAATTCCAATGAGCCCAATAAGAAACCTTAATTCGCTACAAGAAGACCAATTATTAACAAATATTTCACTTGTCATGTCTGTGGAATTTAAGAAGTTTGCTTACATTTGCTTACTTTATAAACAACTGATCATACAAGATTGCAGCGGTTATCAAACAATTTTGATGACGGGATTTTTTTTGTCCGTAAAATAGTTGAGCATATGTCCAATTCTGTTTTTAACGATTTTTTCTTTGGTTGTGGACAATTATTAAAAGTCACTTTGATTATATAACGATGTATTTCTCGATCGTTATAAAAAAAGTAAAAGTAACTTCACGCCTATTATTCCCGAAGAGGTAGGGGGAGAGGTGTGCTAGTACGTTTACGAGTCGTAAGTAGAGATATACATACTAGTGTCCCTAGTACCCACGATTAGCCAAGGCACAGATGATGTCATAGGTGGCAAAAGCCTATGGGCCACTTCGGGCACATTCTAATGCAGGACAATGTAATGCGTGCTCAGAATAATCTGAGAAACTGTTAATAACAGTTGCCCCGACCTGGGGGTCGAACCCAGGACCCCACCCAGCTAACGGTCTTAACGAGCGTCGCCCGCACCGTTTCACCACAGAGGCGATGATTATGGATCTTTGATTATGTAATGTCTAGATAGAGTCGAACGAGTGAAAAAATATCAGCCAACTGTTGGCTTATAAATACTTTCCCACTGATCAGTAAAGATCGTACCGCTTTGGAGTCACTGCGTATTACGCGCACAAAGTAATAAACAAATAACAGCCATAAAATGATGGTGTGTGCTATTAAAGTGTGTCGGAATCGATCATCACCTATCGTTGGTAAATAACCAAAAAACTACATATTTTATTTTTTCTTTTATAATTATTGAATTACGCCATAATTCATCAGTGTTACCAGTTTTATTTTTCATTGTCCCAATTTAAAGTAATTTTTATGGGGATAATGGTTTGGTATAAATATACCAATATATTTGATTACTTTTTCAAAAACTAAAATTATAGTTTTAGGAAGAGATAGTGCAATGCTGTATTTTATGAAGGAATATTTTTGTTATCACGCTTTTATTAGCTTCATTTTAACCGACTTTAAAAATTCACTTATATTGTATTATATAATTCAGATGCTGTCATATCCTGCGGATGACGTCACATGTTGGAAATCACAGCCACACAACATCTGTCAAATGTCATCCGTTCGACAGTTACCGATATGGTCCATTGTGTACGTATTTGTAAAGTATTACGTCAGTTGCACTCCATAATTGACATCACGTGACGACAATCGAGAAGTCATGTTTCAATGGGCCATATAAATTGTAACTTACATTTATTTTCAAGGAGTGTCTACACCCCTATTATAAGTTAAAGAATGATTAACCAAATTTAGTCTATGTACGTATTGAGTTATAATATTTAAGATTGAGTTACCTGAAAGTGAGACCACATTTGAGTTTCACAGTACGTTGGACCACGTGCGTTCATTCCGCATTCTAATGGTGGCTGAAAATTTAATAAAATGTTTACTGCACATGGACCAATAAGAAAACAACGCAAAATCCTAGTTTATTTTTTATACATTTACCAAATAAGAAAGGACGAAAAATAACACCAAACCAAGGTAATTGGCATGCGAAATATGGAGATTGGCTGTTCCAGGCGACTCCATTTATTTAATTTATTCTCAGCACTGCATGATACTCGGTCATGATCCTCTCCATGAGCCAAACGTTCACGTCAGCGCCGAGGAAATTTTAGATACCGCGCGCTAGCTGCCCCCGACGTTAGTTTCGGAGCAGGAGAGACCGCTCAGTCCCTCTGGCCATGATAGTAATAGTTAAATTAGCTGATTGCGTATATTTAACGGATGTTATCGCGTTTCTTCAGATTTTCTTGAGGAATATTTCAGAATGAATAATAAATAAATGAGAACAAAATATATATATAAACATAATATATAGCCATGGTGGGGGCTGGTCCCTCTTTCGACTGAAAATCTAGTCTCATTGCCAGACTCATAGCAATCCGATGAAGCTGTACTGTGCTTCTCTTCGCTTCCACAAAGGAAACAGCAAGATAAGTCCGTTTCGTCAGGATATTTTTGCGGTCAAATTTTAAAGCTATCGGCTTCAGAACATTTTACCGTGTAATATTATTATATATTTAAAAGCAAGTAAATATATAAAAATAATATATACAAGTTGTAGTCTATTATATCAGGTAAGTTCGGTAAAGGGAAATATTGATTCACCATCATCATTATCAGCCCTTGTCAGTCCACTGCTGGACATAGGCTTCTCTCAATGAAAGCCTTGACGACCCATCTCCTGCTACTCGCATCCATCCCGGGCCGGCTATAATGTGGATTATTGCTATAAAATTATTTGGTAGTTTAGTTTTAGTTTTCCCTTCAATGGGCTAACGGCTACTCACGAGCTGCACAAAACGAGACATAGTAGTAGTCACTTCACACCTTCCCCCCCAACACACACACCCGTCCTATGTCTACTTGTGATTCTGAAAACAGATGCTTTTTGATGTTGATATTGCCTGTAAGTGCTGAAAATCACTTAACATCAGGTTAAATTAAGCACAACTCTTAATGATTAAGAGAAAAGGAATAGAACGCACACTATTTTTACATAACAAGTGCTTCAAAGCTCAACCGACGTAATGTGAACAAAAAATTGTAACACCAATTATTGATCTTAGTGATTAACTGCACAGATATTACATTGTAGAGTTTGGCCGCGGTAGCCGAAACAGCCAAAATATTCGGCTACCATTAACTAGTTTTATTATGCTATAGTTATAAGTGATATAATTTGAATAAAACACTAACAAAGTGTTTGTCCTTGATTAGGAAACAGCAGGCAATCGCACGTTTAGCCGGCTATCGATTTATGAGGCTTCAAGTGCGAAACGGTAACAGCGCGCCCGTTACTGTACACCGCCATCGTCAGCCCGCGGCCATTTACATAGCTCTTAAGAGCCGCAGAGACGTGTGGCCTCATGCGAATGCGCTCCAGCTCTACAATAATAGCTTGATAACAATAAATAAAAAGATAAAGATGTTGTATTCTGTTCATCTATTTAATCATATCAATCGTCGATTTTATTTCATATTGCTGGAAAATTAAGGTCATTTTATTTAGAAAAAAAAAATCGAATGCCTATTTGTTTAATATTGAACGTTGAAATATACCACCTATGTCATTTTAACTATTGTGTTAAATTATTGACATACTGAAATATACTTTACGAATACAAAATGGGATTATTATTTTTGACAAAATCGTTTGAAGATTTAAAGTAATGAGTTCCTTAATTTTTATTTTATTTTAAATAGTCGCCGAAATATGTGAATAATGTTTTATTGTTTCCATCATTATTAATTAACTGCATAAGCCATTGTAAATAAATTAACTTGAATATTTCTTAAATTGTGAAATATTCATACAAATTGCAGACGATGAATGATGAGTAATATCATAATAACTTGTTGATATAACAATTGTCGGCAACGACAAGAGCGTTAAGGTACGTAACATATAGCGCGCTTGCATTACACGTACTGTACATAGTGGTATATACGAGATAGCGCTTAGTGGTGGGTGTGGAGTGGGGGGTGGAGCAGGGAGCGACAGAACGAGGTTGCGATCGATGTCCGTCACTCCCTCTAGTCTTAACACTTCTGCGTTGCAGCTACTGCATCCGTCACCTCTTACTAACGAAGCACGTGCATAAACATTGCTTATAAAACTTTGTTCGAAATTCAAATTGGGCTTGACAGAAAATTCTACGCAGTGACAGATTATTTTAAAAAATATTATTGGCTATGCGAATTTTATTTTATTTATATACAATGCGTAAATATTTAGTATTTTATTATATCTTACAATTTTGTTCTTTTATTATATGTATAACTATTTATTTTAAATCATCTGAACATTATATATTTTGTTTTATGATGACATATTGTAGGTATTGATGGCTAATATTTATAGTGATACCCAATATTTAAAATGTTGTTGTAATTGAAAATATTTTAAATTATTTGAAAAGAATTTTTCACACTTATCATTTTGTGAATTTTTATTTTTTAAGCTTCCAAATGCTTACACCCGGCAAACAGCATCAAGGACACGTGACGCGTAACAATTACATTATTAATTTTATGAACCTTGAACCAAATGAATATGTAGTGGTTTGGTGACGTAAAGTAATCATAGCCGGAGTAGTGTGGCGGGAGATTTGCGGAGGCTAAACTATCGAGCGGGCGAGCGCGCGCCACGTGACTTATCGATCAGCGCGCCCACGACACTCGGAAAAATCAACCGCTGACAGCTTTCATGGCCCACCTCCAACCCTCCCGCCCTCATTAGCGCCTTTGTATCGCTTACTTGTCTCATAATCTAACGCTATAATCATAATTTCACTTATATTATACTCAACTTCTGAGTGTAACAATGCATGTAACAACGACCGCGTAAATAACAAAGCTAATGTAAATTGCACTTCGCTTAGTTCCAAATTGTATCATTCTACCTGTAACCTTAGATTGTAGCATAAATATATTGTATCTACCGCCAATGCATAAAAATGTTGTAGATTTTTTAGGTATTACTAAAATTAAAAATAAAAGGTTTTGTATGGGATGTTTAACGCAATTAAAACACATAGAAAATAAATAAAGAATTTTTAATGTGTCACTTTCTTCTCAATATATTTTATCACATGAACCTCAACTTTAGATTATATAATTTATATTTAAAATATCTCATAGTATTATTTTGGTAGACGTTTAGTACGTATGTATGACAACGCTGCCCCTGCCGAACTTATTTCTAAGTTTGTGTACCAACAACATTAATTCCTTTCACTTTCTAACTCTCTTAAGCTGTCGTGTTTCGTATTCAAATCGCATTTTATAGCGACTGCTGGAAATTCATTTCATCAAATTAATTACTGCTCACTTAAAGTTTGAATTTCTTTTCGATATTTCATAAATGTTGTTATTATGATTTCATATGAAATTTTAATTTAGTTTCCCTTTGGTTCTTCTTACTGTAATTACTGAATAAATTTTAATAATTTAAGTATAATTCAACTCAAACGCCAGGTTATATTCTTTATTTTTATGAATGATTAATTTCTTAATCATGTTTAAAAGAAGAAAAATGAAATGCCTTACGATAGACTGTTGTTTATGAATATAAAAAATATAAAATTGTGTATGTTATTAACGTATTACTAATGTTCATGTGCCAAATTTTACGACTATTTTAACACAAAACCAGAACACGTCTATTTTACGCGCCGCCAAAAATTCTCGAGAAAAGTTTCTTTATTTTTTAAATAACCAAACCATGAGACCAATATCTGCGACACTTCTACTATCACAAAAAAAAATCTATTCAGCAGGTCTGCCGTTAAGGACCAAAGTAATATTTCTCGTTAATTACAATAACTAAAATATAAATATAAATATTTTTTGTATTTTGTAAATAAACATCGATAAGATTTCACAAAGTTTGATAATAGCGTTAAAGATGTATTAAGAATTTACACCTCTCTTTCGAAATACAAGATATATATCTACTTCTATTTTTATCATTTGTTGTTTTTATAAGACATCGGAATAAATGAGCAAACAGCTCACCAAATGATAAAAAGTAGCCGCTGCGTAAGTGGTCTTCTTAATCTCTTATCTATAGAACAAATAAATATAGAAGAGAGATAATGGTGAGAATTAAAAATGTTTCAAAATACTTTTTATATTCGTTCAATATTATTGAAGGGTATCAAAAAAAATAAGGTCCCTCTCACGTCGTACTAGCGATAAATAAATAACTCTCTCTTTCTCTCTCTCTCTCTCTCTCTTGCTCTCTCCGCAAAATTTATGTTAATGCCATTAATCGAGATATTGTATGTGTGCGTGGCCAATGCGTGTCGTTAATTACTTTCCAAGTGCCAACAAATGAAGAGGCTACTCGGACTGTTATAGTATTAGACTTCCTTTTTGGCTTCTCGTGAGGTCAGTTTCATAGGTTGCTTAATAGAACTCCCGGTAGCTATTACTCGAAACCATATTAAATTCCAATTAATCATAACCGAAATCTGAGTGGACTACCATTAGATTATAAAGGATTATAAGATAATAATTTAAGTGCATATATTTAGTAAGAAGTCATGCTGCTATGTAGCTGAATCGGGCCGTCACGACCGCCGAGGTTCTGACGCTGACATGACACCGCCGTAAAGTGAACGATATGCTGTCGGGTTGCGTGCGGTTTGTGAGTAATCGGGCTAAATGTCTATGGGCGAGGGTAGCGGTCAAAACACTCCAAATGCTCTTTTCCCGCCTATATTACAAGAAGAAACACCCTACCGTCACTGGAAGAGGTGCGTGGTGCGCAGTGAGTTGCGCCCGCTGATCCCTGCGCGCCTGGACTCGGCGCGATCGACTCTCTTTTAACGCGTATGCGCCGTAATCTGGAAACGATCAATCCATGAACTTAAAAACATGCAAAATATGTTTAAGAATATACCTTAACAATACTTTTGGTATACAATAATTTTGCTGCAATAATTTTTTTTAAAGTTACGTAAAAGGTTTATGGGGAAGTATGATAAGTACACACATTTGAATAACAGGGGATCAGCCACTTTCGCGTTCTATGGAAGGTACCCATGTGCAGCTCTGGACAAATAATCATCACCTGATGATGACTGTCGAAGAAATAAGAAAAACAAAAGTTTTGTTCGGAATTAACTAAAACTGAAAGCACAGCGAACAATTACCAATTTCTATTATGTTCAAGTTGAAAAAGAAAACATAATTCCTATACTTTTGAAGTACTTAAATGGTTTCACTGAAATCAAGCTCACGTTTAAAAACGTTATAGATTCTTTTTACAACTGAGCACATGTTTAACGAAAACTACATAAAGCAGCATGTTTTCTCTTTTCCCGCCGTTATGTAAATATTAACGTTTAAACTGCTCCGTGCTCAGTTCGTGTTAAATCGAACGAATAAGAATCATAGACATTATAATTACTTTTTACGATCTGTCTGTCGAATGTCGTTTATTTGCGAATGTTAATATCTTGATGTTTTTTACTGACTGATGTTTACTATCCTTAGTCTATATATTTGAAGACAAGGACACAATGTATATTCATCTATCCAAATTAAATATGATTATTTTCTAAAAATCGATACATTTTTCTTTGAATTTGTATGAATAATTAAAAATAATGTTATAAAGATAACTTATAATTTTTTTTAAGAAAATTAATATTCTGATTGTTAATTTATATTTA